>BLSH010281075.1:296253-311653 GCA_018402905.1 Glandirana rugosa | reverse complement strand
ACCACATAGTAATTAAAACATAATTTTATAGTAAAAAAAAAAATACAAGTGGTTGTTAAATATCTCTATGAAATATTTGTCTCATAAATTGATATAAAATTCCTCTGAGTGCAGTGTTGCATGACCAGGTGATTGTCAGTCAAAGTATCACATCACTGAAAAATGGCCTGGTAATGAAGGGGTATTACAGGCTGGTACTCAACTGGTTAATCTGGAGCTGTCCTCCGCAGTACCTCTTCTTCATCACTAGATGTCCTAAGTCTTCTAGTGCTGAATGAGGCCCAACATCATAACCTGGAGGCGTCATGTCACTGCCCCCTGCTGGGCTGTCACCAAAGCATTCACATTGTACTAGAGCAGAGAGTGGTGCTCTCTTCATCAGTATGGTGCACCCAACCCTGAAAAGAGTTGAAGATTAAAGCAGAACTATACTGCCACTGAGCACCACAAACCAAAAATTCTATTTGATTAATTTTTAATATTCAAAGCAAACTCCCCCATCCATCCATCCATCCATGCCTCAATGCTTTACTTTGCTGTGAAATCACTGTGAAAAATACCTCATAGCATTTCTGGCTGTGGCCATCTTGAGTAAGGTCAGATGATTCATGTAGCATTTATTTTCTAGAATCCATCTGCTCTTAGCTCAGGCAAGCAGGCAGGAGGGTGTGCTTAACTGAGAAAACCCCTCCTCCCCTCGTGAAGACTCTTGTGATTTATGACATCATTTGCCTAGGCAAGAAACCAGGAAGCAACAGAAGTGAATATGATATATGTCCCTATCTTTTTGCTTGCAGCATAATGCTTAATAATAGTCAATGTTGATTGAAAGAGTGAAGTTCCACTTTAAGATGAAGACCCTGCAATGTGATATGGCTAGAAGAAGTGAGAATAGAAGAATGAAGAATTTGGAAAAATATGGGGGGGAAAAATACAGTATCTCACAAAAGTGAGCACACCCCTCACATTTTTGTAAATATTTTATTCTATCTTTTCATGTGACAACACTGAAGAAATTACACTTTGCTGCAATGTAAAGTAGTGAGTGTACAGCTTGTATAACAGTGTAAATTTACTGTCCCCTCAAAATAACTCAACACACAGCCATTAATGTCTAAACCGCTGGCAACAAAAGTGAGTACACCCCTAAGTGAAAATGTCCAAATTGGGCCCAATAAGTCCTTTTCGCTCCATGGTGTTATGTGACTCATTAGTGTTACTAGGTCTCAGGTGTGAATGGGGAGCAGGTGTGTTAAATTTGGTGTTATCGCTCTCACTCTCTCATACTGGTCACTGGAAGTTCAACATGGCACCTCATGGCAAAGAACTCTCTGAGGATCTGAAAAAAAGAATTGTTGCTCTACATAAAGATGGCCTAGGCTATAAGAAGATCGCCAAGACCCTGAAACTGAGCTGCAGCACAGTGGCCAAGACCATACAGTGGTTTATCAGGACAGGTTCCACTCAGAACAGGCCTCACCATGGTCAAACAAAGACATTGAGTGCACATGCTCAGCGTCATATCCAGAGGTTGTCTTCAGGAAATAGACGTATGAGTGCTACCAGCATTGCTGCAGAGGTTGAAGACATGGGGGGGTCAGCCTGTCAGTGCTCAGACCATACGCCACACACTGCATCAAATTGGTCTGCATGGCTGTCGTCCCAGAAGGAAGCCTCTTCTAAAGATGATGCACAAGAAAGCCCGCAGTTTGCAGAAGACAAGCAGACTAAGGACATGGATTACTGGAACCATGTCCTGTGGTCTGATGAGACCAAGATAAACTTATTTGGGTCAGATGGTGTCAAGCGTGTGTGGCGGCAACCAGGTGAGGAGCACAAAGACAAGTGTGTCTTGCCTACAGTCAAACATGGTGGTGGGAGTGTCATGGTCTGGGGCTGCATGAGTGCTGCCGGCACTGGGGAGCTACAGTTCATTGAGGGAACCATGAATGCCAACATGTACTGTGACATACTGAAGCAGAGCATGATCCCCTCCCTTCAGAGACTGGGCTGCATTGCAGTATTCCAACATGATAACGACCCCAAACACACCTCCATGACGACCACTGCCTTGCTAAAGAAGCTGAGGGTAAAGGTGATGGACTGGCCAAGCATGTCTCCAGACCTAAACCCTATTGAGCATCTGTGGGGCATCCTCAAAACAGAAGGTGGAGGAGCGCAAGGTCTCTAACATCCACCAGCTCCGTGATGTCATCATGGAGGAGTGGAGGAGGACTCCAGTGGCAACCTGTGAAGCTCTGGTGAACTCCATGCCCAAGAGGGTTAAGGCAGTGCTGGAAAATAATGGTGGCCACACAAAATATTGACACTTTGGGCCCAATTTGAACATTTGCACTTAGGGGTGTACTCACTTTTGTTGCCAGCGGTTTAGACATTAATGGCTGTGTGTTGAGTTATTTTGAGGGGACAGCAAATTTACACTGTTATACAAGCTGTACACTCACTACTTTACATTGTAGCAAAGTGTCATTTCTTCAGTGTTGTCACATGAAAAGATAGAATAAAATGTGAGGGGTGTACTCACTTTTGTGAGACACTGTATATATCCAGCGGGGATCACGATAGGGGGGAGAGATGTCAATTATGGGGGAGCTTGGAATTTGAGGCTCGGTTCACACTATAGCGATGTCAGACATCACATGTGATTTGCACTGCATTGCTGTGCAGATCTCATGCGATGTCTGCGTGATGCAAATTCAGCCATACAGATTATATGGCTAAATTTGCATCACATTCGGACCAAAATGGTGCAGAACCCTTTTTTTGGTCTGCACTGGAATCAGATGGTATGGGTGTCCTGCACCATTTCACAGTTCGCACAGCAATCTGCGTGGTGTCATTAACTTTGTATTGACACCTACAGTGGTTCTCAGAGGGAAGTGTGAACCACAGGCGATTCGGGTACGATGCAGGGTTTCCCGCAACGCACAAGTGTGAACCGAGTCAGTGAAAATATTGCAGTCAGAGACAGCCAACAAGCATTTTCTAAAAGGGGCCAGCAGTGGCAGCCCCCTATTTCTTTTAGAGCTAGTTCACACCAGGATCGCACTGGAATGCGTGGGTTCAAACCCGCATGTCCATTTTGCAGGTGATTCATTTGAATGGGCTGCAAATCGCAACGGAGGGCATGAAACGAAGTGCATGCACTACTTTAAAAAATTTGGCACATTAGTGGTTGTCTTTATGGTTTGTGACGAAGTTCCGGTCCCTTGGAATGCAACGCGTACGGAAGGGGAGGAAGTGGTGTGATGTCACCCGCGGCCAGTGCTGCTTGGATCTGTTGACTGCTGACTGTACCGGCTAACATATGGTTTTATGAATTTTGCCTGCATACTTAGCATTGGGTTTCAGTGCTTATTTTGTAAGCATACTTTTATCTTTATTAAATCTGGAGTGTTATATGCGGAGAGCACTATATGTCCTTCTTTTATACTGCATGTATGATTCACTGTCCGGAGGGGGATATCGTAGCCATCCAGCTGAGGAGTTGAGTGATCCATGTGGCAACCCTTTCCAGACTGATGTATACATCTGTTCCCCCTAATAGGGGCTAAGAGCTGGTTTGATCCTTTATCAAGGGCCCATTAGTGGAGGTGAGCTGCCATTCTTACCATTGGTGATGGGTTGCACTGAAGCACCTTATTTGCCTAAGGCCTCATACACACGGGCATATGCAAAAAAATAAGCAAAACGTGGAGCCCAACGTCAGGGAAAAATCTGCGTTTTTTTCTACGTTTTGCATCGGCGTTAGTGAGCGTCGGCGTCAATAGGCGATTTTTTAGAAAAAAACATTCCTCTGCTATTTTTTAACCTAAAAACGTTAGCGCCAAAAACGCCAGTTAACGCCGCCACGGCGTTAGTGAGCGTTTTGCGGCGTCAAAAACACCAAAATGTTACAGCCTTGGAATGTGCTGGTTGTGGGTTCTACTTTCAGATCACTAATGCTGACGCCCTCAACAGCTCGAAAATGTCGGCGTTTTTATGGGGCCATTGACTAACCTGGAAAGCTGCAAAAAACGCCAAAAAACATGGCATCAAAAACGCCCGTGTGTATAAGGCCTAGCTCTCACTTTATGGACACTGGTATGGATATTACTGGTTTTAGCGCTGCACTCTTACTCATTATTCACAATGTTTTTACTGTTTAAAAAAAAAAAAAGTGTTTATTGTGAACATTGCGCTTACCCTTTTTCCTGAATGTTTACACTTCCTGGTGAACACCAATAAAAATAGTTATTTGAAATAAAAACCGCGGGACAACAAATCGCATGGCACTGTGTTTGGGGTGTCATCACCAATTCACTGGCACCCGCAGCAGATGGCAAGGGCAGCGCGTTCTAGCATGGTGCAGGAAGCATACCTTCCCCGTACCGGGTTCTGATGTGAATCGGCCTTTGGTCCAGTTTTCCTCTAACCTCATGCTGACAATCGCTCAGCCAAAATCAGCGTATTGTAATTAAGTCTCTGGATTCTCTCTGGTGGTAACTGTGTACCTAGAAGGAAATATATTCTGCTCATTAAAAATGATATACGAGTATTCTACAGGAAGCGGCAAGTCACCTACTCAGGGCGTAAAGTGTCATTAAACAGATTCAATTTCGGATGAGTGGAAGTGAGAACTGAATCAGGTATTTTACCTCTGCCTCTCCGATGAAATCATTTGTTCGCACTCTTTAAGAATAACATGTGCGTGATTATTTAAATATATGAAAATGCATTACTGATCCTTACTCCCCGGGGATGCCGGCAGTTTACTGTATTACCGGTGACCCAACACTACAGACTTCTCCCACTCAGCTGAATATCAATTCCCCCCTCAAACACCATTTATGTCTGCTGACGTGCCTGGGAATTTTTACAAGCACTGATTAAAGCAAACCTGCTGTGTGTGAGATCAACGGCAAAGAAAGACGATGGAGCACATCACTGTCTGTTAACCACCTGCCTACCAGGCACTTTTACCCCCTTCCTGCCGGGGCCAATTTTCAGCTTTCAGCGCTGTCGCACTTAGAATGACAATCGTGGGGTCGTACAATGCTGTGCCCAAATTAAAGTTTCCTTTTGGTGGTATTTAAATCACCACTGGGTGTTTTATTTTTTGCTAAAAAAAAAAGAAAAGAGGACCAAAAAATGTGATGAAAAAAAGTTTCTTAGTTTCTGTTACAACATTTTGTAAATAAGTAATCTTTCTCCTTCACTGATGTGAGCTGATGAGGCTGCACTGATGGGCACTGATAGGCTGCGTTGATAGGCTGCACTGATGGGCACTGATAGGCTGCGCTGATAGGCTGCACTGATGGGCACTGATGAGATGAGATGGCACTGAACACCACTGATGAGGAGGCACTAACATGCAGCACTGATATGCAGCACTGATAGGTGGCACTGATGAGCGCTGATAGGTGGCAATGATGGGCACTGATAGCTGGCACTGATCACCTATCTCTTGGATCTCTCAAGTCCATACGTCTACAGATTGATATTGCATTCCCTGCGAAGTGCCCAAATATCAGAGGACCTGTGAAGGATACAATTCATGCAAATATACACAGGCCGCCAGCTTGATCCTACCATGAATTGTATCTGAACGGGGGGGGGGGGGGTTTAATTGTGTGATAGATTTTGTATGTTGAATATTGGTTTTATTACACATTTGCATTCTTTTGTCCTTTCATGTGGTTATTACTATAATAAAATTGATGCTATTTCATACGTATATACAGTGTGTTGGTCATTAATTTTATCTGGGTGAAGGTTGAGCAAACTCAGGTTTTTAATCTTTAGAGTTGAATATGGCTCTGATGGGCACTGATAGGTGGCACTGATGGACACTGAGAGGTGGCACTGATATGCAGTACTGATGAGAACTGATAGGTGGCACTGATGGGCACTGATAGGTAGCACTGATGGACACTGATAGGGGGCACGGATAGGCGGCACTGATGGGCACTGATTGGCAGCACTGATGGGCGGCACTGAAAGGCAGCACTGACTGTCATCACTGATGGGCACTCAATGGCATCACTGCTGGGCACTGTTGGGGCTGCTCTGATAATCAGTGGAAGGAACAGTAGGATAGGCGCTAATCAGAGAGATTGTATTGAAATTTGATGATGAAAAGCCATTGTGCTGCTTGGTGTACTGCCTGGATGAGCTCTGGGGATAGAGCAAGATCATATGTAAGGGAAAAAAGAAATGGACCCTTAAGGCACTTCCTTGCAGGTGGTGGGGCAGTGTGGTGGTTCACACTGCTAGGGATTGCAGGTATCAAATCAGGGGATGAGTGAAATAAACAATCTTGGGACGTCAAGTCACTTGACAAAGCTGAAACGCGAAACATGTAGTCTACGTGATGGGACCATCTTTTCCTCCACAGCCGCACTGCATGTCAGAGTCCATCCACAGCTCTCTCGGTTATTCCACCCGACATCGGCCTGCACAGCCCAGCGAGTGACGTCATTGCGGGCAGCGCCTCCACAGGGTCATCCCCGACACAGAGACCGACACTCCGGTCCCCAGGAGCCACCCAGTGAGCACTAGTGAGTGCGCCCCCACAACCTGTCAGCTCCCAACAGCGGGCTGATCCACCACTCTAGCCCCAGACATCCTCCGTCCACCACTCCACAGGGGAGACCCCTCCATTCTGGAACACTGCCGTCCCAGTTCCCACGAGTGACTGGATACTTTGTCATGTAAGTGCCGCATCTTTTACTATTTCCAATAAACTTTTTATGCTTTTAAACTTGAAACATCCCAAGATTGTATATTTCACTCTTCCCCTGGTTTGATACCTGCAATCCCTAGCAGTGTGAACCACCACACTGCCCCACCACCTGCAAGGAAACGCCTTAAGGATCCATTTCTTTTTTCCCTTGCATACTGATAATCAGTGCCCTGATTATCTGTGCACATCTCCCCTGTGAGGAAATGCCGCTGATAGTCTCTCCTCTCCTCACACGCTGTCAGTGTGAGGTGAGAAATACTGATAACCGGCGTTTTCTTGTTTACATGTGATCAGCTGTGATTGGACACAGCTGATCACATGGGTAAAGACCCTCTTCATTGGCTCTTTACCGGGATCGCAAGCATAATGCACCACTGATCGCCGTGCTGTGCACCCCCGTGGTTACGCAAGCACGGCAAGAGTGGGAAAACGTCATATGACATCATCCCAGAACGAGAGAGCCACCGCCCGTCCGTCATTTGACAATCCGACAGATGGGAAGTGATTAAGGCTAGGTTCATGCTTTGTGCGTGAGAAGGCGTTTCCATGGTTCGCATAAGGCTGCCCTACACATAAGAGATGCTGAAAATAAGTCCCTGACCCTTTTTCCAAAATGTGCCACATTGCACCAGCATAAGGCTGCTTAGGCAGCCACCTTAGGGCACCAGGATGAAGGAGGTGCAAGACTGCTGATAAGGTAGTACAGCAAGCCCTCCTGTGCTGGGCCTCATCAGTTCAAAAGGGGGGGCAGGCACTTGCTGAAAAGTTGGGTCAGCTGTACCACCTTATTGCTGACACTGATTCCCTTGTGGCTCTCCCTGCAGTACTGCCGGCTTCTCCTCTCCCTCCCTCCGGCTGCACTGCAGGGGGATCGGTTCTAGTCTTGGTGCCCCCACCACTCTCACCACTCCCACCCCCAGAGTGCGCCTTTGCCTGTGTGGGGTGACATCAATTAATGGAACAGCCACACATCTGCTAAAGGGCAGCACATTTCGGAGCATGTCAAGAGAGATCACGATTTTGCGCACGTTCCCAACACACACAAGATTTCAATCTACAGTAAACTAGAACTCTGGAACCAAAAAAAAAGATATAAATAAGTAGCCCATTAAGAGATACAATAATGAAATCAACGTTGTTGCAATTGGAAAAAAAAAACAACAATATCAGATAAATGGGGTTTTTAAGGTGCCACACACATTTTTTTTTTTTTTTTTAAATATCAAAATTTGTTGGTACATTTTTTTAAAATTCAACAATTTGATAAAAGAACAAATAACATGCAGTTCTAATTCACTGGACAGGTTTCGCTATAATTAGCTTCTTCAGGAGATAGTTATGATTGCTGCATGCATAAACAATTGAGAGGTCATCTGGGGGGGATTTTTCCTTTTGTTTTGGGTGAATACCCCAAGTCTCAATACATATATATGTATAAAGATACAGGAGACATTAAAAAACCAAGAGATAATGTTCCACGGGAGGATATCAGCAAATCATAGGGGAAGATACAGACCAGAAATCTAGGTGCCCACCCTTCCAAGGAAGGGAGTTTAGGGAGAACAAAAAACAACCCTGAAGGAACTTCCTCAAAGTTCCTATATTCAACATCTGCATTGCTGTGCCCTGGGAAGGGAATGACTTGCCATTCTTACAAACAGGAGACATATAGATCTAACGGTTGATATGGGGACTCTTTTTGATACCCATCACCATCCCAGTCTATGGAAGATTTCAAATGTGACACACTATACTAAGTCACTTTGAATATAGGAATTTGAGGAAGTTCCTTCAGGATTGCTTTGTTCTCCCTAAACTCCCTTCTTTGGAAGGGTAGGCACCTAGATTTCTGGTCTGGGGGGATTGGAACACCTGTCAATTTTTATAGCTGTCTGTGCCCTAGGGTGTCTACGTGTCCTTTGATTGCCCAAGACAGTCCCGCATTTTGCAGGTCTGTCCCGGGCACCTTCATTCCAGGACAATACAGTGTCCTGGAATACAGTGGGAATCCAAGCTGTTACTGGAGATGAGGCTGAGGGGTGAAACTATTATTTCCCTACCCAATACATGTAACTGACACCGCGCAGCAGCACAGCCCCGCCCAGGGCATGCCCTCCGCTCACACCGCCTTTCCGGCTGTAGCAGAGATGCCGTCCCGCTGTATGACACGTCACAGCCCGCTGCCCTCATCCCCGGGCCGCCAGGCTCCGGTGCCGTCCACCCCGGTGTGTGTGTGTCGGTGCAGCATGGCCAAGCTCTCTGTTTGCATGGGGCCTCCTGAAATGGACGGAGACTCCAGGGGAGCAGACTGGAAATAGAAAGGCATGGCTAGAGGGCCAGACGTCACTCCAGATGGCAACAGAATTTAGGCGGGAATAGAGAATTCTTTCAAATTTCAAAAACTCAGTTTCAGGGAGAATAATGACACTGGGACTTGTAGTCCTTCACTTTTGGGGGATGTGACCCCCCCCCCCCCAAAGTGAAGGACTACAGGTCCCAGCTTGAACCTCTCAGAGCTGAGGATGTGACACCCCCCACAACTAGTGAAGAACTGCAGGTCGCAGCATGAACCTGTGAAATCTATGGAGTCACACCCTTAGATCTCAGGGGCTCATGCTGGGACTTGTAGTCCTTCAATTTTGGGGGGAGTCACATCCTTAGATATCAGGGGTTCTTGCTGGGACTTGTAGTCCTTCAATTTTGGGGGGAGTCACATCCTTAGATATCAGGGGTTCATGGTGGGACTTGTAGTCCTTCATTTTTGGGGGATGTGACCCCCCACTCAAAAGTGAAGGACTACAGGTTTGAGCATGAACCCCTCAGAGCTGATGATGTGACACCCCCCCTCCCGCCCCAAAAATTGGCAAGCAAAAAGGGTCAAAAATAATCTTTTTTTGGGAGGGGGTGTCCCTGACTGAGAGTTTGGAAATGTGGTTTCCATACTGTGCCCCCGTTAGGAGATTACCCCCTCTCTATTTGTCCTGTTTACCATTAACATTGAACGTGAGAGTAAGAGAAAATCCCAGATTTTGGTTCCCCCCAGAAAAGTAAGAGGGGAAATCGTCCAATGGGTACACTAGTTCTGGTGACCTGGGGGGCCCCAAGGAATTCCCTTAAAGCGGAGTTCCACCCAAGAGTGGAAATTTCTCTTTAAGGTAAGGTGACCCCTGACATGCCACAATTGGCATGTCCTCTTTTTGGGGTGGGACCAGAGACCCTGCCACGGCTCCGGAAGGAAGTCCACCTCCCTCCCTCTCGGCGATCTTTTGGGACACGTCACAGGTCCCAGAAGATACACCGGCCATTCGCAAGCCGCAGCGCGACTCGCGCATGCGCAGTGCGCGCCCGGCTTTGAAGCCAAAGCCGGGTGCCCACACTTATGATGCCGGCTAGGGTTGCCACATCAACCCTTTAATCCAGGACACATATGAATTACTCAGGTTCTGTGGCTGATTAAGGCGGTATTTAAACTCGGTGCCTTATCTGCATTAAATCAGCCTCATTCATATGTGTCCTGGATTAAAGGGATGATGTGGCAACCCTAATGCCGGCGCCGCCAAGGGGAGGGGGCGAAGAGGGAGCCCTCAGGCCCTCGGGCGACCGCATCGCTGGAGCCTGGGACAGGTGAGTGTCCGATTGTTGCTACTTTTTGTAGCTGCTGACTTTTACCTGGGCGGAACTCTGCTTTAATTTGCAGGGATTTCCTCTCACTTCCTGTTTTGGCTATGGGACAGGAAGTGAAGGGAAATCTCCGCAATGGGACACAGATGGAAAAACATAAACCAGCAGGGTTATAACCCACCCTTACTCTATCTAAAATAAAAAGTTTTGCCTATAGTTCTACCAATTATTGGGTTACCTCCTCAAGCAAAACAATCATATCTGCAAACAATTCAATAGGCATAGTTTTCCTTCCGCTCGATTTAGATTGTATTTGATCAAACTGATTTGACCAGCCAGAGCGGAAAATATTGATCGTGTTGCATTGATCGGTAGCACTGTGATGCTTTGTACATAATTCCAACTATATTTCGCTTGATCAGATTATGAGTTTGTAAGGTGTACAAAGAGATGGGATTGGTGACTTACAATCATAGCTATCGATCAATTCCACTTCCCCATGTGTGTCATATCGACTCAATGGGTTGTCAACTATACAGTAGATTATTTCTACAGTATTGGGAGAGATCAATTGGAAAATAAATTGATCATGTATTGAATGAACACATTTGAGTCTCTCTATGTCATGTAAGTTGACCGCCACTATTTGGGCTTGTTTACACTTGTTTCAAAGCAGGACGTCAGACATGCTTTTTTAAAGCTCTCTTAACACCAGTCAAAGCCCCGTCACTAAATAAAATGGTTGGCTTGCAGTCCTGTTTACACCTTGTGTTTGCTTTGCTTCTGCTTCGCTTCAAAAATGATACCCCATGTAGTTTTTTGTGGTGCTTCAAAGTCTATGACAAAGCTTGTTTGAAGCTCGCTTGAGGAAGCACCTGCGGCTTTTGAGAGGCTTTAATTCAGCTTTAGCTTCGCTTTGTTTTGGAGAAATTGCAGGTGTGAGATATCAACAAACACACAGGGCATCTGCCAAGCTTCAACAACGCTTCAAAAGAGCATCACTGAAGCACCACCGAAGCTTCATCAAAGCACCCCGAAGCATCAATAACACATCATAAAACTTGTTGAAGCAGTAGGAGCTTTAATGTGTGTTGAAGCCGAAGCAAATTAACCCTTTTACTGCCTCCCCATTCTATCCAAACCTGAAAAAAACACAGTTTTAGGTTAAGGCCCATTTCACACTTGCGCGACTTGTCCTGCGACTTGGAACTGCAAGACAAGTAGTTCCCCATGATTTTCAATGAGTACCGTTCATATCTGTGCGCAGGGCCGGCTCTACCACTAAGCGGAGTAGGCAGCCGCCTAGGGCACCCTGCCACCTAGGGAGCCTGGCCACTGTTGATATGTCACTGGCTGCTCTGCATTGATTCATGTAAAAACTGACACTGTCTGACTGAGATAATGAGATTGTATTATCACATGCCATTTGCAAATGTATATAGAAATAGTGACTGATCTGCCAAATACCCCCCCCCCCCCCGACGCCACCCCCCATGAGGCTGTTTGATAGGCACAGGTGAAGCTGTATTTGATGGGCACAGGTGAGGCTGTATTGATTGTTGCCAGTGAAGCTGTATTTGATGGGCACTGGTGAGGCTGCATTTGATTGGCGCTGATCAGGCTGGGCAGGGGAAAGGGGGTGGAGTCAGGGGTGGAGCCAAGGGGGGGGCGGCAAAATGAGGTTTCGCCTAGGGCAGGAGTAGGCAACCTTCGGCCCTCCAGCTGTTGTGGAACTACATTTCCCATGAGGCACTGCAAGGCTGGAAGTTACAATTACTCCCAGAGGCATGATGGGACTTGTAGTTCTGCAACAGCTAGGGGGTCGCAGGTTGCCTACCCATGGCCTAGGGTGTCAAAAATCCTTGCACCAGCCCTGTCTGTGCGATTTCAAAGTACTACGACTGTCTGTACTACTTTGGTCTGACTTTGATGTGAGTTGAGGTCCATAGACCTCAAGTCTACACAGGCATTCCCTGAAATCGTGGCAAAATCGCACGACTTATAAGTCGTGGCAGAGTGAAAGGGGACTTATGAATTTTTCACGTTGACAATGTTTATTTTATCACATGTGTGAAAAATGGAAGAACCCGACCGGCAGCGAAAGAACAAAGTTTTATTATGAAAGGTAACTCACAGGCCTGCTGAAATAAAACTGAAAGAGAGATAAGACAGGGAGCCTCTGACACGACCTTGCTGCCGCTGCGACCTAAAGCGACCATTTCAGTCACCTCGCCCTCAAGAAAATCCTGCTTTTTGGAACTATTTTCCGAGCACACAGCCATTCTAGAGAAAATCTAAACATCGTTATACCGCACATACAACGCCAACGTACTTTTGTTCTGTTTTTTTTTCCGTTACTGCCGATACGCTGAATAATTAGCTGTTGCTGAACAAGGAAGGAGTATTTAAGAAAGCTCAGGCCAGGAGTAATCTAGATCTTGTGAGGAAGATCTCTAGCTGGCTTTAAACCGATTTTAGGATTAGAAGATAAAGAGCTTGGCGCATGAGTCAGGCCTGCAACCTCCGCAATGGACCTCAGTTGCCTGAGGGAACCTTAAAGGATATATAAAGGTTCATTTGTATTTTTAAATGTCATACTTACCTCCTCTGTGCAGTTGCTTTTGCACAGAGTGGCCCCCAAATCCTCCTTTTCTGGGGTCCCCTGGTGGTGCTCCTGGCTCCTCCTCTTCTCGAGTGCCCAGTTGGAGAGCCGCTCTCCCTTGGGGCACTCGTGCGGGCACACTCCCGTGTCCTGGTCCTGGGTCCATTGACAGACAGCAGGACTCGGCTCCGCCCCCCGACTCCCGTGTCATTGGATTTGATTGACAGCAGCGGGAGCCAATGCTATCAATCTATCCAATGAGGACACCGCCTGGAGCTGCTGTGCTCATCCTCATCGCTGGAAAGATCGGGTTCAGGTAAGTAAAAGGGGGGCTCTGGGGGGCTGCTGCAGTACAGGAGGTTTTTCGCCTTAAGGCATAGAATGCACTAAAGCGGTTGTCAACTCTGGACAACCACTTTATAATTAGGCTTACCTGTAGGTTCCCTGCATATCTCTTAAACCTGCACGGTTTAGGAGATATGCAGTGTACTTACATGTGCTGACGTCACGGGCACATGCTCAGTGCAGAAACGGCCTCCATGTCGTTTCTTCACTGAGATTGTGCCGTGATTGGCGGCTCCCACGTGACGTAATGCGGCTCTGGCCAATCACAGAGCCGGAGTCCGCAGCCCCGGAAGGAAGGTGGGCCAAAATGGAGCAGGGACAGCGCGGGCTTCCAATGCAGGTAAGCATCACATAATGGGCTAATATGCGATGCATACTAGCCCATTATGCTTTTACATTGCAGGGTAATAAAGAGGAAGTAAAACCCATCAGGGTTTACTTCCTCTTTAAGGTGAAAAACCTCAAGGGTTTACAACCCCTTTAACGTAACACATGATGGATGTATATAAATGTATATAAATACAGAGGTGAAAGAAAAACCCTAAGTTGTATCTATTTATCTATCTATTTATCTACAGCAGCTTTCCCCTGCATTCATAGGTGTGCACAGGGAGTGTGCCAGGTGTGCCCGGGCACAAACTAATCACCCTGTGTGGTGCAGATTACCCCTGCTGATAATTCACCAAAGCCCCCTAAAAAAATTGTAAAAAATAATAAACATAAAAACTACTGACACTGTCCACTGCCCTACTTACACCAACCTCTGCACTACTGACAAGTCCACTTCTCTACTGACACCATCCACTGCCCTACTAACACATCCATGTTTTAATACATTTGGAGTGCACACCCTAATACAATAGGCTGCGCACACCTATGCCTGCATCCATTTAAAGTGTAGAATTTACACAGGATCTCTCAGCTCTGAAAAGCAGGGGGCGGGGAGCTGCAGTTACATCAGTGAGGAGAGCTCTGAGAGCTGATTGGAGGGAAGGGACACGCCCCTTTCACACAGCAAACAGGAACAGAGCTGAGGCTGTCAATCAGCTGGAGCTCTCTCCCCTGTCACCTTATTTCTCTTGGTGTCAGGAAAACTTGTCAGTAGTGGCTCATGCTGATAGCAGAGAAATGAGGCAGCAGACAGAAATGACACTTGGTGCTCTTAATTTAGACAAATACACACTATAGAGAGATATACTTTGTTCATATTTCATGTCTGAAGTTTACAACCGCTTTAAGTACACCAACATCTATAGAGATGCTCAATGAAATGCCAGGATGCAAATGAAAGCCACTCAGCAGGAAGGTTGTGTCCCCAATGGAAACGTACGAGGATTCTAGGTTGGAAGATGTATATGATGAAGTGTGTGTCCCACTTTTCTCAGTGTTCTATTTTAGAACTTCCTTCTGTATAGCGATGAGGTACAGGTATGAATTTTTAATAAAGATGTTGCAGTGAGGCAATGTCTTCATTCCACCTTCCTCCAATTTCCAATAATTCACTAACTGCATTGTTAAAAGTAGTAGTTTATAGTTTTTTGTTTAGAAGACAATGCACCCGCTCTGGGTGCAGTAGGTTGTTTTTGCCATTTATTCTGAATGCCAATCCACCACATTGTACATTAGAGTCCAGCACACCATGCATCAGAGTACCAGAACCAGAGCACATATACCATGCGTTGTGGTGCACTGTGCTGTAAAAGGGTCATGTGATTTTTTCATACATTGCAGTGCTTGGCAGCCCTTTAATAATGCTTTTTTAGTGTACTGGGAAAATGTCGTGTCACGTGGTGTTGCGTACCATATACACGAGACCAAGACCATGAGACTACGTACCACACGACCTGAGATTACATGTTACACCACCTAACCGTAAGTCTTATTTACCGTTTTTGTTGGATGACGTGGGTCTCGCCCACGTAACAGAAGATTTGTTTTTTGATATTTGATGATGAAAATTGTTACGTCAATCACTTAATAACCTTTAACCTCCTTCCACCTTACTTCTGTAACGGAGTGACGTTGTAGAAATAATTTTTAAGTATGGACATGGAGTAGCGATATGTCTTCCTTCAAGATTTTATCTT
>BLSH010281075.1:275394-289396 GCA_018402905.1 Glandirana rugosa | reverse complement strand
AATTTCTGCCCTACTGACACCGTCCACTGCTCTACTGACACCAATCTCTGCCCTACTGACACCGTCCACTACCCTACTGACACCAATCTCTGCTCTACTGACACCGTCCACTGCCCTACTGACACCAATCTCTGCCCTACTGACACCAATCTCTGCCCTACTGACACCATCCTCTGCCCTACTGACACCGTCCACTGCCCTACTGACACCAATCTCTGCCCTACTGACACCATCCACTGCCCTACTGACACCAATCTCTGTTCTACTGACACTGTCCACTGCCCTACTAACACCAATTTCTGCCCTACTGACACCGTCCACTGCTCTACTGACACCAATCTCTGCCCTACTGACACCGTCCACTACCCTTCTGACACCAATCTCTGCCCTACTGACACCGTCCACTACCCTTCTGACACCAATCTCTGCCCTACTGACACCGTCCACTGCCCTACTGACACAATCCACTGCCCTACTGACACCGTCAGTATATATACACATGCATACACACGTATATGTGTTTGAGCTTTGGGGTGCACATCTATGGGTACAATTCATTACTTCGGTGAAGTTGAGCTGTGCCAGGACCTGAGAGGTGACTGTGGAGTGCATAGCCTGATCATGCCTGGAGCACGCTGTGGAATAAATGACATCACAATGGTAACATCATCCCTCTGCCCTTTCCTGACATCAGCATGTTCCCTGTAACTATAACATCTGCCCCTCTTCCAGTCTGAGTATCGCCGTGCCCATAGGCATGTGCACAAGGTGTGTCGGGTGTGCGTGGGCATACCCTAATCAACCCATATGCATTAGCATTATCCAGAGGCGGCACCAGGTGGGTGGTTGGGGGTCCCAGTAGCCAGCTTAAATGCCCCTATTATATTAAAGGCTAGGTTCAACTTTGGGAACACGTTACACCCATATTTAGGGTGTAATGTAATATGCTCCTAATCAACTGCCACCCACCATCAGAGCCTCCTCCTGTGACAGCAGGTGGCATTCATATGTGTTTGAGCTTTGGGGTGCACACCCTAATGCAATAGGCTGCGCACACCAATGGCCATGCCAAAGATTACATGAAACATAGAGCAAAACAGAAACAGATAATAACATTACTTACATTTAAAATGCATTGAATTATTTTGAATGAATACATAACTGCATCCGTTGATGTTTCTATCTGCCTGTAGTTCAGTTTCAAGAGAACAAAGTTATTGGACTTGTTTAATTGATATCACAAGCAGCAAAGTGCAGTGATCCATAGCAATCAATCAGCATTCACCGAAGCATTTTGTACCCTAGCTCTGTTTTTCCGAAGAAGCCTAAAAGAGGATGATAATTCAGAAGATAGAAGAAAAAAAACGGCTTTATTGGTTCCATCAAAGTTCCTCTATAAAAGACTAGAAATAGGAATTCCTGGTCCCATTGACCTGAGGCCGAGAGGTCCTTCATCTGCTATTTTATGGAGCAACTTTGATGGAACCAATAAAGTCACTTTAGAAGCCATTGATCTGCCATCTTCTATGTTATACCGTAAATGTCAAGTATATTTTATAACAAAGACGATCATATTTCATATTATGATACCTCCTCAAGAGGACCTGGAGATGTGTTTAGTTAAAACTAAAGTAAAAGGTTTAACTGTAAGATTCAAGATAATATAATTATATCATAATGAATATTTTCAGGGCCTATAATGACATGCTGTAACCATAATAAGGGCATTCATACAAGACAGAGGCTTTATTCATTTACAGTGACAGCACCCATAGAAAACCAGGGTTCAGACACTATATCTACCTTTATTCTTGTAGTGCAACAAAACTCCACCCCAATACTGTGAAATGGTCCCCAAACGTCTGCTGGGAAACCAACACTTCACCTGAAAGCCTCCTTAGTCTGATTCAATTCTTGTACAGAGCCATCTGATAAAAGATCAGCTACTGCGGTGATAACCCATAAAGAAAATAGGCTTTGTAAGCACAGCGGAAAGCGATACAATGCTTTACGCATAAAAAGGAAAGTAGAGCTCCACCTGCTGGCTGAAGAGAAGACTACATTATATTAAAGCAACACTGCCATTATACAAAACAAAATATTCTCCAGGGTTCCTTTGCCTAATTAAATCCTTGTATCTGATAAGAGATGAGCTATTGGTGCGATAAGAAAATAGACTTTTTTACGCACAGCTGAGAATGATACATTGCTTCATATATGAATCTTCTGCTGGCTGAAGATTAGACTATATAATGTTAAAATGTCTCTGTCGCTATACAAAGGATCCTTTGCAAAGTTCTCCCTGTAAGATAAGATGATAAATACTTACCTTTCCTGCTTTTGGTGTCACCAAATTCCACTCTAATGCTGTGAAATGGTTCCTGGAAGTCTTCTTGGAAAACATAACTTCTGTGAGTGTCAATTTTCTGGATCCCTTGCAATGCCCAGTGGTTCCTCCTGCTGGCTTCCTCATAATTACTGTATCCTGTAATGATCAGAGGTCAGAGGGAGGAACCAATGAGATCTGTGGGGGAACCAGGAGATGAACAACACTCTTGGAAGAGACAATTTCCCAGCAGACTTTTGGGGACCATTCTGGGGGCCACAACATCAGAGCAGGGTTTGTCAGTGCAAGCAGCAGGAAGCGTAAGTATTTACTGTCTTATATTTCAGGGAGAGCTTTGCTGGGTTTCCTTTGTATTGCAACAGAGCCGCTTTAATTTTATGTAGTATTATCTTCAGCCAGCAGGTGGAGCTCTTGTATCCATCTCATATGTGAAGCAATGTATCTCAGCTGTGCTTAAAAAGCCTGTTTACTTACCACAGCAGTAGCTCATCTCTTTATCAGATGGCTTAGTACAAGGATTTAATTACACAAAGAAGCCCTGGATTAAACTTTGCTTTGCTGTCCTGTCTCTTTAGCTAATCCATGGTGCTTTGAGAATTCAGTTTTACTTTGATAACCAAATCCTACATACATATAGACTTATACACTAAACTAAAAAAAAAAAAATAAAACTGACCTTAAAGTGATTGTAAAGTCTAGTTTTTGCTAAAAAAAAACAAAAAAAAAAAAACCAAACATGTTATACTTACTTACCTGTGCAGCTGGTTTTGCACAGAGAAGCCCAGATCCGCCTCTTCTCTGGTCCCTCTTTGCTGCTCTTGGCCACTTCCTCTTATCAAGTGCCACAGCCAGCAGCTTCCTATGGGGACACCCGAGCCAAGTCAGAGCTCCGTTTATCCATTCAGGCACTGAGCCCTGGCCCCGCCCTTTTCTCCCCTGATTGGCTGACTGACTTTGATTGACAGCCGCGGGAGCCAATGGCGCTGCTACTGTATGTCAGCCAATCAGGAGGAGTGTCCCGGATGGCCTAGACTTTTTTGGACATCGCTGGAGAGAGAAGGGGCTTTGGTAAGTAATTGGGGGGTGCTGGGGGGGCTGCTACACACAGAAGGTTTTTTATCTTAATGCATAGAATGCATTAAGATAAAAAAAAACCTTCTGCCTTTACAACTCCTTTAAACAAATACAGTGTATCCAAACCCTGATTACTTTAGCTTTTATTATTATCGTATTTTTTTAACATTTGTTTGGTGCTGGTGTCTCTGTTGGAGATTTTCTCCCACATAGCAAGCAATTGAGCTGCAAGTGTGAAAATGACTTGCTAAGCTATTGCTAGACTTGCCTGGCTTCACAAGTTTGTTACACAATTGCAGCAAAGCCGCATTGCATGACTCCAGATCAACCTTGCAAGTCTACTGCAAGTTCTGGTTCAGTTATGTTGTGCAATAGTCCTCCCACCACAGGGCGTCACTGTGGCTGAATTTTCATGCTGTAGACTTGCAGAGCTCTTGCTGTAGACTCACCACTACAACTTTGCTCTTGCTAGGGACTTGCCAAGCAAAGTTGCTACAAATTGGAAAAGTGTCAACTAGAATTTGTGCTTCAAGTGCTCTGCAAGTGTACAACTTAGCAGTGACAACGTGCAAGTTAACAGACTTACAATTCAACACTGCCACAAATTTGTGGCAAGTTATCCTTGCTATCTGGGCTCTCACTTTCTGTCTGGTAAAACCATTTTCCCTTACAGGACGTGAGGGAAAAACAGAGCCCTGGATAGCAATAAAAAGCTCACAAGGGTGCTAACACTAACCCACTACCCCCTAAAAAACAGTTTTGGGTGTACAAACACTTTAATCTGGGGGCTAGGTTTACTGAACAGGGGGAGGTAACCAATGGTTACATTTATTTGTGTATTTCCTCTAGTGTTTATTAGAATTGTTCTATTGCACAGGTGTCAAACTGGCGGCCCTCCAGCTGTTGCGGAACTACAAATCCCATGAGGCATTGCAAGGCTGACAATTACAAGCATAACTCCCACAGGCAGGGGCATGATGGGACTTGTAGTTTTGCAACAGCTGGAGGGCCGCCACTTTGACACCCCTGTTCTATTGTATCTCTTGTTACAAAAATGTCTATATTTCCTATGCTCCTCAGCTCCATCTAGTGTCCAAAATGAGGAATTTATCTATAACAGCCTTAGGAACATTTGCTTTTGCCCAGTTCGCACCGAACAAACGTACATGCAGATTTATTGGATAGCTATGCAATTTATTATTATTTTTTTTATACATAGGCCCCTTTGTCTTTTTGAAAAGCTCTTTAAGCCCAATAATTAAATCCTTCCTTTCATCTCTTAACCTGCACAAAAAATTCAGCTTTAATGTAATAGGTTGCAGATCACAGCGCTTTCCCTCCGTCTCTTCCTTCCTCCAGTTTTTGCACAGCAACCTCCAATGTGACTTTATTTTCCACGCATGCAAATAGATACAGGAGAGTGACCAGTAAGATTGATTCAGTGGCTGTTTACGTCTATGTGGATGCATTACACAGTTTATGAACCGTGACAAATGCGCATTTTGTTCCGAGCAAGAGGAAAACAATTCTTTTTATTTCCAAACAGTAATCACTTGTACATCAGCGGCTCCAATTCATCGCTAGAGATTCTGAAGCCAACCAAGGGAGCAGAGAGCTTTACAGGGGTTTTACCTTATTGGAACAGATGGAAGAATTTATGCTATTTTTTGTAATACTGAAGACTTGTAATATATATATATATATACACAGCATGGGAAAAAAGTATGTGACCCCCTGCTGATTGTGTACATTTGCCCACTGACAAAGAAATGATCAGTCTATAATTTTAATGGTCGGTTTATTTTGACAGTGAGAGACAGAATAACAACAAAATTATCCTGAAAAACGCATTTCAAAAAAGTTATAAATTGATTTGCATTTTAATGGGTGAAATAATTATTTGACCCCTTCGCAAAACATGACTTAGTACTTGGTGGCAAAACCCTTGTGGGCAATCGCAGAGGTCAGACGTTGGCCACCAGGTTTGCAGACATCTCAGGAGGGATTTTGCCCCACTCCTCTTTGCAGATCATCTCCAAGTCATTAAGGTTTCAAGGCTGACGTTTGGTGACTTGAACCTTCAGCTCCCTCCACATATTTTCTATGGGATTAAAGCGGAGGTCCGCCAGGGAAAAAAAAAATTAAAAGTCAGCAGCTACACATACAGTAGCTGCTGACTTTTAATAATAGGACACCTAATGTCCTGGAGTCCAGCGATGTCTGCACCCACCGCCGTCAGATCGGGGGACGGGTGCAGCCCCCTCCATTGCGGGTAAGGGAACCCGGACGCGTAGCATTACAGCTTCATGCCGGGCACCTTACTGCGCATGCGCGAGGCTGCGCCACGCTCTGATATTGGCCAGGCGGCCAATAGCAGGGAGGAGGGAGACGGGCTGCTGACATCAGCGGCCGCGGCGGCCGGCCAGAGCTCCTGGATGTGTGGAAAAGGACACCCGTCTAAAGACTGGTGTCCTCTTCCCCCGCCCCCCCCCCGAAAGGTGCCAAATGTGACACCTGAGGGGGGGAGGAATCCAACCAGCGGAAGTTCCACTTTTGGGTGGAACTCCGCTTTAAGGTCTGGAGACTGCTTAGGCCACTCCAGGGCCTTAATGAGCTTCTTCTTCAGCCACTCCTTTGTTGCCTTGGCCATGTGTTTTGGGTCAATCTCATGCTGGAATACCCATCCACGACCCATTTTCAATTCCCTGGTTGAGGAAAGGAGGTTCTCACCCAAGATCTGACAGTAAATGGCCCCATCCATCATCCCTTTGATGCAGTGAAGTTGTCCTGTCCCCTTAGCAGAAAAACACCCCCAAAGCATAATGTTTCCACCTCCATGTTTGACAGTGGGGATGGTGTTCTTGGGGTCATGGGCATCATTCCTCCTTCTCTAAACACAGCAAGTTAAGTTGATGCCAAAGAGCTTGATTTTGGTCTCATCTGACCACAACACTTTCACCCAGTTCTCCTCTCATTCATTCAGATGTTCATTAGCAAACTTCAGACGGGCTGTACATGTGCTTTGTTGAGCATTGGGACCTTGCGGGCGCTGCACGATTTCAGTCATTCGCGTTGTAGTGTGTTACCAATTGTTTTCTTGGTGATGGTCCCAGCTTCCTTGAGATCATTGACAAGATTCTCCCACGTAGTTCTGGGCTGATTTCTTGCCGTTCTCATAATCATTAAAATTCCACGAGATCTGGCATGGAGCCCCAGACCGAGGGAGATTGACAGTTATTTTGTGTTTCTTCCATTTGCGAATAATCGCACCGACTGTTGTCACCCTCTCACCAAGCTGCTTGGCAGTGGTGGCTGGTGAAGTTTTAGGATGGGGGCGCCAGGCCCCGCCCTTCCTTTTTGACCTCTCCTACTTCTCCTAAGCCCCACCCCTTATAGAATCCACCCACTCCATCCCCTATATTCCACATATTGTGTCAGGAGTATACAGCTCAGCATCACAGGTGGGGTATATATCAGCCAGTAACACAGTATGCAGCCAGTAAACAGGTATTGCAACCACAGCCAGTGCACAGGTATTGCAGCCAGACCAGTACGCAGGTATTACAGCCAGTATGCAGGTATTGCAGCCACAGCCAGTATACAGGTATTGCAGCCAGCCCAGTACACAGGTATTACAGCCAGTACACAGGTATTGCACCCACAACCAGTATACAGGTATTGCAGCCTAGTACACAGGTATTACACAGCCAGTACACAGGTATTACACAGCCCAGTAACACAGGTATTGCACAGCCCAGTAACACAGGTATTGCACAGCCCAATAACAGAGGTATTACACAACCCAGTAACACAGGTATTACACAGCCCAGTAACAGAGGTATTACACAACCCAGTAACACAGGTATTGCACAGCCCAGTAACACAGGTATTGCATAGCTCAGTAACACAGGTATTACACAGCCCAGTAACACAGGTATTACACAGCCCAGTAACACAGGTATTGCACAGCCCAGTAACACAGGTATTACACAGCCCAGTAACACAGGTATTACACAGCCCAGTAACACTGGTATTGCACAGCCCAATAACACAGGTATTACACAGCCAGTACATAGGTATTGCACAGCCCAGTAACACAGGTATTACACAGCCCAGTACACAGGTATTGCACAGTCCAGTACACAGTTATTGCAGCCCAGTACACAGGTATTACACAGCAAGTACACAGGTATTGCACAGCCCAGTAACACAGGTATTGCACAGCCCAGTACACAGGTATTGCACAGCCCAGTACACAGGTATTGCACAGCCCAGTAACACAGGTTTTGCACAGCCAGTACACAGCAGTTAAAACTTACCTCAGGGGGATCGTCATCAGGCCGCTCTCTCTCTCCCTCGGTCTGTGGGAATCACAAGCGTGCTTGCAGTTCCAGCACATCTGCCAGTCCTGGCCCGCCCCCGCTCCAGAGCCAATCAGTGTATAGGTGTGCACTTCACTGGCGCACATCTATACACTTTAATGGCTGACCAATGGGCTTTGGTAATTGCTGTCAACTGACAGAAAATCTCCCAAAAAAGCCGGGACAGCCATATACCGGCGGCCCTTTTTTTTTTCGAAATCAGCGGTGACCCGGCGGGAGGGCAACACACTAGCACCCTCTATGGAGGAGCCGCCGCTGCTGGGCAATTGTCTTGTAGCCCATTCCAGCCTTGTGTAGGTCTACAATCTTGTCCCTGATATCCTTGGACAGCTCTTTGGTCTTGGCCATGGTGGAGAGATTGGAATCTGATTGATTGATTGCTTCAGTGGACAGGTGTTTTTTATACAGGTAACAAACTGAGATTAGGAGCAGTGCTCCTAATCTCAGCTTGTTACCTGTATAGAAGACAACTGGGAGCCAGAAATCTTGTTGATTGATAGGGGATCAAATACTTATTTCACTCATTAAAATGCAAATCAATTTATAACTTTTTTGAAATGCGTTTTTCTGGATATTTTTGTTGTTATTCTGTCTCTCACTGTTAAAATAAACCGACCATTAAAATTATAGACTGATCATTTCTTTGTCAGTGGCCAAATGTACAAAATCAGCAGGGGGTCAAATACTTTTTTCACTCACTGTATATATATATATACACACACACACACACATTTTTTTCCACAGATACACATGCATTTGAATGTTATAACAAGGTTTCTTCAGACAGCAAGCAGCTAACACAGCAGAATAGATTTGACAGGTGTCCCCATGGTACCCAGGAAAAATTCACTGAAATTGACTTAAAAGTAGATCTCTTTACTGAACGATGCCAGTTAACCGCTTGTCAACTGTATAACTTACATACAAGGCATACTAGGTACATGATCTGGCACTTGCCAGCGACCCGGCTCTGCTGTATACACAGCAGATGCCGATCAGTGGGTGTCGGCCAATAGATGACCGCCGGCACCCGCTGATCGCCAGGAAGACGCAAAGGGCAGGGCTCTGTCTATCAGTGGGGAAGTAATGGATTTTCTTTCCTCGCAAAGCAGGGAAAGAAAATCCATTACCTCCCTTAGTAAAGGCACCTCACATAGTACACAAACACTGGCTAGGCACACATTTAACCCTTTGATTGCCCTAGATGTTTAACCCCTTTCCAGCCAGTGTTATTAGTACAGTGGCAGTACATATTTTTAGCACTGATCACTGTATTAGTGTCACTGGTTCCCAAAAAGTGTTGAAAGTGTCAGTTAGTGTCAGATTATCTGCTGTAATATTGCAGTCCCACTATAACTCGCTTATCGCCGCCGTCACTTGTAAAAAATAAATAAATAAATAAATAAAAAATTCCAGTATACATCCCATAGTTTGTAGATGTTTTTGCGCAAACCAATCAATATACGCTTATTGGGATTTTTTAACCAAAAATATGTAGCCGAATACATATTTGCCTAAATTTATGAAGAAATTAGATGTTTTCTATTTTTTTTATTGGAAATGTTTTATAGCGAAAGTAAAAAAATATTGGGGGTTTTTTTCAAAAATGTCAGCCTTTTTTTGTTTAAAAAATAAAAACCGCAGAGGTGATCAAATAGCACCAAAAGAAAGCTCTATTTGTGCGAAAAAAGGACACAAACTTTATTTGGGTACAGCGTTGCAAAGCGTAACGTAATGCAGTGCCGTATCGCAAAAAATAGCCTGGTCATGAAGGGTGGTAAACCTTCTGGAGCTGAAGTAGTTAATGATCAAGAAGCAACAGGAGAGGTGGAGAAAGCACAGGTCTACTTCTACAGAAAAGATAAAGCAGAAGCAGAATGATCTTTGCACTGTAGGTCCTCGGGTGCAGCTTCCTCTCCAGCAAGGAGAAAAGTAAGCAGCACAGTAGTGCTTACTACAAATCTGGTGAGAGTAGCAACAATGCCTTAAATCAGTCTTTCTCAACCTTGTCAACATGAAGGAACCCTTGAAATAACTTACTGTGCTCCAAGAACCTCTGCTGATAATTACCTTATCTACAGCTCACTCTACATTTTGTCATCATGAAGAATGCTCCTTGCACTTGTGGTTATTGGGAAGTAGTCCCCTTTACAGATACAGTCAGGTCCATAAATATTGAAACATTGACACAATTCTAATATTTTTGGCTCTATACACCACCACAATGGATTTGACATGAAACTAACAATATGTGCTTTAACTGCAGATGTTCAGCTTTAATTTGAGGGTATTTACATCCAAATCAGGTGAACGGTGTAGGAATTACAACAGTTTATATATGTGTCTCCCACTTTTTAAGGGACCAAAAGTAATGGGGCAATTGGCTGCTCAGCTGTTCCATGGCCAGGTGTGTATTATTCCCTCATTATCCCATTTACAAGAAGCAGATAAAAGGTCCAGAGTTAATTTCGAGTGTGCTATTTGCATTTGGAATCTGTTGCTGTCAACTATCAATATGAGATCCAAAGAGCTGTCACTATCAGTGAAGCAAGCCATCATTAGGCTGAAAAAACAAAACAAACCCATCAGAGAGACAGCAAAAACATTAGGTGTGGCCAAATTAACTGTTTGGAACATCCTTAAAAAGAAAGAATGCTCAGCAACACCAAAAGAACCAGAAGACCACGGAAAACAACTGTGGTGGATGACCGAAGAATTCTTTCCCTGGTGAAGAAAACACTCTCCATGAGGTAGGTGTATGTGTGTCAAAGTCAACAATCAAGAGAACACTTCACCAGAGTGAATACAGAGGGTTCACCACAAGATGTAAACCATTGGTGAGCCTCAAAAACAGGAAGGCCAGATTAGAGTTTGCCAAACGACATCTAAAAAAGCCTTCACAGTTCTGGAACAACATCCTATGGACAGATGAGACCAATATCAACTTGTAGCAGAGTGATGGGAAGAGAAGAGTATGGAGAAGGAAAGGAACTGCTCATGATCCAAAGCATACCACCTCATCAGTGAAGCATGGTGGTGGTAGTGTCATGGCGTGGGCATGTATGGCTGCCAATGGAACTGGTTCTCTAGTATTTATTGATGATGTGACTGCTGACAAAAGCAGCAGGATGAATTCTGAAGTGTTTTGGGCAATATTATCGGCTCATATTCAGCCAAATGCTTCAGAACTCATTGGACGGCGCTTCACAGTGCAGATGGACAATGACCCGAAGCATATTGCGAAAGCAACTAAAGACTTTTTTAAAGGAAAAAAGTGGAATGTTATGCAATGGCCAAGTCAATCACCTGACCTGAATCCGATTGAGCATGCATTTCACTTGCTGAAGACAAAACTGAAGGGAAAATGCCCCAAGAACAAGCAGGAACTGAAGACAGTTGCAGTAGAGGCCTGGCAGAGCATCACCAGGGATGAAACCCAGCGTCTGGTGCTGTCTATGTGTTCCAGACTTCAGGCTGTAATTGACTGCAAAGGATTTGCAACCAAGTATTAAAAAGTGAAAGTTTGATTTATGATTGTTAATCTGTCCCATTACTTTTGGTCCCTTAAAAAGTTGGAGGCTCATATACAAACTGTTGTAATTCCTACACCGTTCACCTGATTTGGAAGTAAAAACCCTCAAATTAAAGCTGAAAGTCTGCAGTTAAAGCACATCTTGTTTGTTTCATTTCAAATGCATTGTGGTGGTGTATAGAGCCAAAAAGATTAGAATTGTGTCGATGTCCCAATATTTATGGACTTGACTGTAGCTAGAAAGATCATCGGTGTCAGTGGCAACTTATCTTAGAGAGAGAAGCTGATCATTGTTCAAGGAACCCCTAGTAACCTCTGAAGGAACCTTGGCGTTTCATGAAACCCTGATTGAGAAAGGCTGTCTTAGATCAGTGGTTCCCAACTCCTGTCCTTGGGACCCACTAACAGGCCATAACTGAAATACATCACAGGTGATATCATTTGCTGCTCAGTGATTGCAGTATTCTAGCCTGCATCTCACCAAGGTAATACTTAAAATCTGGCCTGTTGGTAAGTCCTGAGGACCGGAGTTGAGAGCCACTGCCTTAGATGATCTCACACTACACATATACAGCTACGAGGCTAAGGAACAGGAGGACGAAGATAACATTTTCAGGATTCTACTAGAGTAATTAGCATTTCTAGATGTTCCCAATAACATAATAAGTCTTCATTTACTGAGTGCAGGTCCACTTTAATAGAGAAGAAAAGTACCCTATTATTTGCCTTCATAGTCATGTAAGGGGCAGATGCTAACAAGGACAACCAATATACATCATTGTTATGGCTAATTAGCAAAATGTATTGAAGATTTTATACTGAATGATAAAAGAAGTGAGAGAGAGGGATTTTGACCAGAAGTGGAACTGTCCCTCTGCTATAAGAAATGGTCTAGACCCCTGCTGCAATGCGACCCACTGTGCCATCATGCTGCCCATTCAACCATGCATTATGATAAAATGTGCTAACAAATCCCTGCACCCTCGACTAAATTTCCTCCGCCATTGTCGTTTTTCTAGCCACCATCTCAGCAGGTCACCGTGGCAAATATTCTATCACCTTCCATACCTCCTAAATCTGTCGCTGCACATCTGCGCCATGTGACTTTAATTTGAACATTATTGTGCTAACACGTATTTGAAATGACTTTTGTGATGTGTGTTTTCCTGGTGAAGCGAAGTCTTGTCTGATGGAATGAGCAGCGATATGATCACCGCAGACAAACGCTGCTGTAAATTGAGGCAGAGATCGTACGCGGAATACCAAGTATCATTACTTCCCGACAAAACGCTTTGCCCTATCCAATGATTACCACAGTTTATTCATCTTACTTTCTTCTTTTTTTTTTAAGACCTCTTAATGGATATGGAAGCTTGTGTTTAAATGTGGGCCTAAACTCCTGTCAGAGCCCCACAATCCCTACTGTCCTGAAAGTAAATTGCAATTAGAAGAATCCAGCGGTTATACTAGAAACAGCTGTGTTGGGCTCATATGCAGCCCTGAGCAATTTGGCATTCCGAGGGGCGAAATGTCATGCCCTTCTATAACGGCGCCCCATGAGGACCACCATATGGGTCTGGCAGGAAGCTAGGGCTATTTATAGGAAACCTCGCCGCATCTCCCCACACACGCCTCTATGGGAGAACCCCATGCTGCCCCATTTTGAGACTGTCCCTTTGAGGTGGGCTGCTCGGGGGATAACTACCCTGAAGCATGTCATACGAGATGGTAGGATACTTCCCTTCAGGGAGCTGAGGAATATATACTCTTTACCTGAATCCTTTGCATATAGATACTGGCAGCTACGACATGCCCTTGGTGCCCAGTTCCCTCAACCATTAACATTGGAGTTGGATGCAATTGAGCGCCTTCTAACCTCCAGCGTGATGGGGAAACTCCTTTCTACCCCGTATCTTTATCTGACGTTGGACCATAACACTAACATATCACACTCTCGGGACAAATGGCGGGCAGACATCCCGAATCTTGGGACTGTAAGGACTGTGTTTTGACCTATATTCCCTCTATGATTGTGGCCAAAGGTTGCTTTATTCAACTAAAATGTCTATACAGGGCTTACTATACCCAACAGAGGTTGTCCCATATGTACCCTGGACGTGATGCAACTTGTCCTAGATGCAGGGTTGACTTGAGAACGTTTTGGCATATGGCCTGGTCTTGCCCCAAGCTCCAGACCTACTGGGAGGGGGTGGCTGATACATTAAGCGATTTATGCGTCATACAGGTACCAGTGGATCCCCAGGTGCTCCTATTTAGCTATTTGGGAGGGATTGAGGTTGACACACTAAGCTTTGCATAACGTTCTCCCTGTTTTATGCCAGAAGAGCAATACTATTAAAATGGAAGCCGGCTGACTCACCCACCTGCGAAATGTGGAGGAAATCGATTACATCTGTTCTTCCCCTATATAAACTTACTTATGAAAGTAGACAGTGCCCAAGTAAATATGACAAGATCTGGTCCACATGGACGGATGCCCGGAGGTAGACCCTTGGGTCTGGCTCCAAGTGGAGTTTTTTGACTGCCTGGTCTCCCATACTTGGTGTGTGAATTTTTGATCTCCCGGGGGGGGGGGGGGGGGGGGGGGGGGGGGGGGGGGGGGGGGGGGGGGGGGGGGGGGGGGGGGGGGGGGGGGGGGGGGGGGGG
>BLSH010281075.1:243120-257987 GCA_018402905.1 Glandirana rugosa | reverse complement strand
TCAGGGAGCTAGGGGTGGAGAAACAGCAGTACACTGATCTTCCCAGTGAATGGGGAGGGGGTGGGGTGTGTCAACACAAGTCTGATCATTGGAGGATAAACAGGCTGTTCTAGAACAGCCAGAAAACTGACCAGAAAACACACGCAGCGTACATTTACAGGCTTTCATACTAAAGTTTATGGAGCCAAAAATGCCTGACTACGCTCGAAAAAGCTCATATAATTTTTCAATTTTAGGGCATGGAGTGAATGAGCATACAAACGTGATAGAGAAATTTCATATTACATTGATTATGGTTAAATAATACATAAGAATGCATCCACAGCCTGGTTAAGGGGCCATATATGGATGGTTTTAGATGACTTCATACAATAGGAATGTCGTTACGAACCGACCAACTGACCAAGCCCCTTCAAGGATGTGTGCTATCTTCCTTAAAAGGTAATAATGCTTTTTCAAGGGTTACAGTTGGTCATTATAATCCATTATCCATTAGTCCTGTACATACCACAGCCAAAATTGGAATAAGGTAGTCTCTCACCAGGGCTGCTAGATGCCCTCGTCTGGTTTGATGATGATCATCATCTGCCAAGCCATAAAACGGGCGGAACTCCTTGGCAAAAGGCATCTATAGCTAATATCTTGTTACATTTTTCCAATATCATTGCATTTGTTATCTTTATCTGTCATTACTTAATGAAATGTTATATACAGTTTGATTTTACCTGCAAGAGTCACTATCACATGACTGTAAAAAAAAAAAAGAAAAGTGAACCGGGACAATTATAAAGAATGGGATTCTGCATAGTCTGACATAGTTTGTTGTAGGAAGATGAATAGAAAAATGCTGAAGTGTGAATGGAGGCTGAAAGAAGCTTGTGTACTTTTTCGAGCTTCATGCGACACTACGATCGGGTGTGAACAGACACTGAACTGAAAACCATGAGATTTTGGATGTTCAGTGTTTTGGAGCTTCAAGTTACAAAATCCTTTTGGTGTGAGTGGGGCCTAATAGATATGTGTCTATGTTCAATGCCACCCCAACAATCATGACTATGTCGCCAACTTTGGTGACCTTCTAAACTTGGAACCAATTTGGAAGTAATGGCCATTGAGCTGCAAAGTCAAGCTTGACCTGTCTCAACCAAGCCAGAGTGGTGATGCCCCTCATTGCCGAGTGCAGCGAGATCTTCGGGGTGGCAACAATGAAGACCAAACTGGTGACTGAACTTTGACCCACCCAGATAGAATACGTATGATTTGGATTAAACTGATCCTATTACCATCACCGGTTCCCTGTTGGAGTTACAGTATATAATCTAGATATGAAAACCTGCTGCATTGGAGGAACAGCCGAGTGTAACCCTTCACTATCATCATGTTGAAACTGATAATTAAGCTAAACAATTGCGCTATTGTTACTCCACAAGAGTTCAGATTGGTAAATAAAGCTTCTTTGTGGCTGCACACACAGCTGCTATGTCTTCATAAGAAATGTCATTGCATTCTTGTAATCTGACTTCTCATCTGTGGATAAATATCAAGTTGTAGAAGCACAAGGGAGGTTGACCCCAAGGTTATTCTCGTAACCCAGTCTGGGTGGTTATGGTAAGATTAGGCAAGGAGTCCGATACCCGTAGCCACTCTGGCTGAGAGATCTTGGGGGAAGATAGCAATTTGACAGGATGGAAAAACTTGCCCTGAGATAAGCCAACCTCAGACATATCTGTGCATACCCCGCACGGGACCTGGAAGCTATCCAGCGATCCATGGAATAGTCATGAAAACAACAGAGATTTCCAGCTTCCACTGGGATCCCACAGGTATCATGGCGTATACACAGGGGTGCACGTACAAGGGTCGCCGTTGCAACCCGGCCCCGTGCTCCAGGGGGCCCGTGTGGCCCCCATGTACACCTGGTTAGGAGGGCCGCAGGGGCGGCAGCATGTAAAGGAACCAATCTTTCCATGTAGCCACTGAATGCCCACTTCTCCTTTCCTTCCCGCAGACATTTAGAGGCTGCAGGGGAAAAATGGAGGAATTTGGTTCCCCCACATGCTCCTGCCGCCTCTCTGCCTATCTCTGTCCTGCTGTCCCGGGCTCCTGTGTCCCTCCTACCTCCAGCCAGCTGCTGCGAGGAATCTGTCAGGATAGAGAGATGAGAAGGAGCAGATAACTGGCCACTTCTTTGTCTTAATGAACAGAGTCAGTGATCGATACGGAATGCGCCACTCCCACAACAAGTTGTGGTGTGAACCAGCCCTTAAAGAGGAGTAATAATATATGAATAAATAAATCATCATAAATAAATAAAATAAATTAATAATATGTCATAATAAATAAATAATAATCAACCTCTAACCTTAAATTAATTATAAATAATAATAATAACAATAATAATAATAAAATAATAATAAGCACCCGAACAAAAACATATTATTATTATGATTATTATTATTATCAATAATAATAATAATGTCTTACTATTACTAATAAAAAATAATGTATTTATTTATTTTGTGTTAAGGTGTGTTTATTTATTATTACTATTATAATTATTTATTTATTTTTTGTTAGGTGTTTATTTACTATTATTATTGTTATTAATAATTAATATTATTATTGTTATTATTATTCTTCCTCCAAACACAGTGAGTCGAGTAAATGCCAAAATGCTAAATTTTGGTCTCATCTGACCACAGCACTTTCTCCCAATCCTTCTCTAAATCATTTAGATGTTCATTGGCATGACTGTACATGTGCCTTCTTGAGGAGGAGGACTCGCCATTAGAGTTGAGCGAACCCGAACTGTAAAGTTCGGGTCAGTACCGAACTTTGGGGTGTCTGTGACCCGGACCTGAACCCGGACATTTGAAAAAAAGTTCGGGGTTCGCCAATCAACAAGCGTTTCACTGGTTTGCCCTTAGAAGTCATCACAGCCATGCCTACTAATGGCATGTCTGTGATTGGCCAGTGCATCATGTGACCCAGCCTCTTTATAAGCTGGAGTCACTTAGTGCTGCATGTCACATGCTCTCAGGCTAGTGTAGGGAGAGGATGCTGCCGGCGCTGTGAGGGATAGTTTGCAGATATAATAACATCTCATCCTGCATTACAGAACAATCTGATTCTGGACTAGGTAGAGTTTACTACTCCTGCTTTTAGGGACAGATTACAGATCTAATAACATCTCATCCTGCATTACAGAATGATCTGATACTGGACTAGGTAGAGTCTACTGCTTTGAGGGACAGATTATTGTTCTAAAATCATCGCCTACTTCTATAGGGTTAAGTTTCTGCTGTTGCTGTAAGGGACAGATTATTGTTCTAAAATCATTGCCTACTCCTATAGGGTCAAGTTCCTGCTGTTGCTGTAAGGGACAGATTATTGTTCTAAAATCATCGCCTACTCCTATAGGGTCAGGTTCCTGCTGTTGCTGTAAGGGACAGATTATTGTTCTAAAATCATTGCCTACTCCTATAGCGTCAGGTTCCTGCTGTTGCTGTAAGGGACAGATTATTGTTCTAAAATCATCGCCTACTGCTTTTTCAGCCCTCTAGCACTTGCCAGGACTTTTTTACAGCCATTTTTGTGCCGAAAAGTTCAGGTCCCCATTGACTTCAATGGGGTTCGGGGTCCGGGGTCAAGTTCGGTACCGAACCTGGACTTTTTCGCGAAGTTCGGCCGAACCCAAACATCCAGGTGTCCGCTCAACTCTACTCGCCATGTTTGGAGGAAGAAAAATCCAACCCATGACCCTAAGAACACCATCTCTACAGTCAAGCATGGAGGTGGGCTGTTTCTCTGCTAAAGGTACATATTGACTTTACCGCATTGAGGGGCCAATGGATGGGGCCATGTATTGTAAAATCTTGGATGAGAACCTTCTTCCCTCAGCCAGAACACTGAAGATGGGTCATGGATGGGTCTTCCAGCATGACAATGACCCAAAACATACCGCCAAGGCAGCAAAGGAGGGTCTCAAGAAGAAGCACATTAAGGTCATGGAGTGGCCTTGTCAGTCTCCAGGCCTTAATCCTATAAAAAATGATGGAGGAAGCTGAAACTTCGAGTTGCCAAGCAACAGCTAAGAAACCTTAAGGATTAGAGAAGATCTGTAAAGAAGAGTGGAACAAAATCCTTCCTGAGATGTTTGCAAACCTGGTAACCAACTACAAGAAATGTCTGACCTCTGTAATTGCCAACAAGGGTTTCTCCACCAAATATAAAATGACCTCAGATCTCACATTTACACTAAAATGCAATAAAAAAAAAAAATAACAAAAAAAGATGTAATTTGAAAAAAAAAAATCCCCTTTAAGAGCATCGGGCGGAAGTGACATTTGACGTCGCTTCCACCATTTAATGCTATGGAGCCAAGCGAAGCCATCTTTCCCTCACTCGGCATTCAGTGTCACAGGGGAGCGGACGCGATCGTCTCTGCCAATACCAACGGCTCCAGTAAGCAGTGGAGACGCCTCGGAAAGCGACAAGAGGGGGAGGGCACCTCTCCCGCCGCCAATAAAAGTGATCTTGCGGCGACTCCACCGCAGAGACCACTTTTATCAGAAAGCCAACCGCCCGCCATTTAAGAGGATACCGGGGATATGGCAGCTATCTGCTACCATAAAAACGGTATTCCACGTCAAACAGCCGACGTAAAACAACGGCGGCTGGTCATTAAGTAGTTAAATAAGCCAACAAATTTAAGCCAAACTCCAGCTAATGCTTTATAAGGAGTTACAGCAACCAGTTGTTTGTTATTTTGGGATAAAGGTTTTACATGAATAAATAAAAGCTCATTATTTTAATGCCCTCTGCCAGTGGTTTGTCTCTTCCGTGTAACTAATACATACAGTGGTTTGTCTCATCCGTGTAACTAATACATTCTGCTGAAGAGCTTATGCTTTTGAAAAACAACAGACTTGCTGGCTGGATCACTAGATGAAAATAGACGAAAGAAAGACTAAAAAAGGAAAACGAATGCAGCCATCACATCTGAGAATTGGTAAGCTGCAATATAATAAATGTTTGTTCGGTTTAATACTGATTTAAGCTGATCTCTTTTATGGGTATATTTAAACAAATATAATAGACTATAAGAATGTACATTAGTATGGCTGTCAGGGGGAAAAAAGAGTAAAAAGTCAAGATCTATAAAGAGAATTGTTGGTTTAAAAAGATTGCACAATTGCTGACCACACCAGCATGCTTAGAGACAGCTAGTTCCGTTCTGAAGGCAGAAGGTATGATTAGAAACCAATTTCACATTTCCTCACCGATACAAAGACCTGTAACTAACACTTCGCAACCCGACCACAAAGACTTGTCACATTCAGAGACGTTTTACTTTATTAGGGAGAAGTTCTCATGATTCGGCTTATTGTATAATATGAATATTCAACCTCTCATTTACTAAGCTCTGTAGCAACTGCACTTGCAAAGTACACAGCCTATTTGCCTTTAGTAAATCAGTGTAAATACGCTTTTATGGCGCCTGTAATAAGGGAGGGCGGAGTGATTTTAGCGAAAATGATTTGCAATCAGCAAAGTTTTAGCAAAGCTGAAATTCTGAAATTTACTCACTGCGCTGCTTAGGCGAATTTTGTCAATTTTTGTAAATTTCATTTAGCGGGGTTTTAAGTGAATTTAATTTAATTTAACCGCTTCCGGACCACCCTACGCACATATCCTGCGGCAGGGCGGCCCTTCAGCGCGAACTCACATACCCGTACATGATTTTTTCCTTTGTGTCAGGGGGCGCACATGCTCGCCGCCGGCAACCCCCTCCTGCTCTGATTGGACACAGTGGGAGCCAATCAGCGGGTCCGGCGGACCCACCGACCGTTCCTGAAGGCAGGCAGTACAGGGGACTGCCTATGTAAACAAGGCAGATTGCTGTTCTGTCAGTGGGGAAGATGGAGATCTCGTGTTCCTGCTATGCACTGTGCCTTGTGAATGGCCCCATAGTCTTCTAAGACCTGTGATGTGTCCCAGAAGACTGCAGAGGAAGGAGGGGACGAACTTCCGGCTCATCTTAGATCTTAGCCGGAAGCGGGTACCTGTCAAAACCAGGTACATCCCCCCCCCCCCAAAAAAAAAGAGCCAAACGTGGCAGTGGACGGGAGAGGGTGCAAACATGCAGAGCTTCCCCTTTTGGGTGGAGCTCCGCTATAGTTCTGGCTTATTAAAATAACAAATGCATTATTTTAGGGAGTTAATCTGTGTTTTTACTGCCCCCGATCACCCACCTAAAACCTACTCTGGTGGCCATATGGGGTTGGTAAACCTGCTGTATCCGAGGCTTTGCCAGTTAACTGCATAGTAATAAACTCAACCCTTTTAAACACCAAAGACATGTTGGTAGGTAAATTGGATCCTGTCTAAATTGTCCCAAGTATATATATATATGAATGTGAGTTAGGGACCTTAGATTGTAAGCTCCTTGAGAGTAGGGACTGATGTGAATGTACAATGTATATGTAAAGCGCTGTGTAAATTGACAGCACTATATAAGTACCTGAAATAAATAAATAAATAAAATAAACTGGCTAAACCTAAGACTGGTTGATTGTTTTATTGTCCCATGTATGGTCAGCATTGCAACCAGAGGAAAAGTGGGAAAGAGGTAAGTAAGGGTGGAAAGTAGGGAGGAAAATAAAACAAAAGATGTAGAGAGCACAAAGATGGAATAAAAAATTTTCTCGAACGGTAAAATAAGGGGTTTAGCACAAACCCTGAGACCTTGATGAGCACAGTTAGAATTTCAGCTTGGCTGCCTTGAAGGGCAGCAGGCCTTCAGGCTGAGAATTTCTCTCGGGCTGGGTTCACACCATTGCGAATTGGATGAGGGTTCCCCGCATCCAATTGGCAATAGCAGGAGATTTTGAAGGGCTCTCTATGGAGCCGGTTCACATATCTCCACAGCAAGTCCGGTGCGATTGGCACAAAATCCCTGTGCGACTTTTGGTCCGTTTCAGGTCTGACTTCAGCCCAAAATTTGGGCTGATATCGGACCTGAAATGGTGAAATAGGATGCACCGGACCCCTGCTGTGAGCCGCATGCGGTTCGTATGTGAACCCGGCCTTACTGGGCAAGAACAAGGCTGCTCCCGACCCCAGACTATTTATGTGCTCTGCTGCCACCTACTGGGCACCCTCTCCCAGGGATTGGCTGAAACAACATAAAGCCTTTCTCAACAATTTTAACACAGTGGATACCCTTGAAGCACCTTTCTGGTCTCACAGGAACCCCTGCTAAACATTATTATATCTAGAACTCATGATACATTATTTATTTTATTTCAGGTACTAGTATAGCGCTGTCAATTTACGCAGCGCTTTACATATACATTCACATCAGTCCCTACCCTCAAGGAGCTTACAATCTAAGGTCCCTAACTCACATTCATACATATAGTAGGGACAATTTAGACAGGATCCAATTTACCTACCTGCATGTCTTTGGTGTGTGGGAGGAAACCAGAGTACCCAGAGGAAACCCACGCAGGGACAGGGAGAACATGCAAACTCCAGGCAGGTAGTGTTGTGGTTGGGATACGAACCAGTGACCCTTTTGCTGCCAGGCGAAAGTGCTATCCACTACACCACTGTGCTGCCCACACATTAGTGTGATGGTCAGTGGGAAGAAAGCTCCTTACACTTGTGATCATTGGGAAGAATTACCTCTTTACAGATAGCTAACATTAATCAATAGTGTCAGTGAGAACTTATCTGAGAGGCAGGAGTTGCGCATTGCCCAAGGAACCCCTAAAAACCTTTGGGGGAACCCCAGTTGAGAAACCCTGCACTACATCCTCCATAAGCCAGGGGGAAACAATCAAACTAGCAACCATTGGAGCCCAGAACAGCCCAAAGCAATCACAAGCTGCTCCACTGATTACAGTGAAGCCAAAAAGAACTACATTTGCAAAGCTTGACTAGCAGCCTATCTAGGAGGGTGCTGCAGGGGTAAAAGAGAGAAATGTGGATGTGGAGAGGCAGGGAGAGGAGCTACGAGGAGAAAAGAAGGATAAGGGAAAGGGTGGAGAGACCCAGGAAAGAGAATAAGAGAGAACGCTATAGAAGGAGAAAAATGGAAAATCAAACCCAGCAATAGGCCCTCATTCCATCCAATAACAGACGATCCATCCCACCTCCCCTTTTGCTTCTCTTGCATTTGATCTCTATATAACCTGTGCTGATTATTCACGGAGATAGGAGAGCCAATTTTCCCGTCTTCATGTATTCCTCTGCAGCGTTTTCCCCATTCTATTAAAACTCAATTACTGACTTTTTACACCGGGCTAGGGATTAAACTGCTTAATGCTAATGTAATTGTGCAAGGTATTGATCAGCGAACGCTCAACTTCTCCAGGGGAGAGATCCGATCTCATCATGACCTTCCACGCAAGGTCCCACCATCGCTCAGTGCCAGGTGAAAAGGGGGCTGTGCAGAGGAGGGGACCGGTTCTGGGGGGATCTGAGCCTGGAAATGATGAAATCTATGTAGATGTGGGCTGAATATGACAATTGTTTGCTCACCTTAACTCATTCTGTGCTACTGTGGTGTGGCAGTGACCAAGGGACTGCATGTGGTTAGCAGGGTTGTTAATAGAGACCATGCTTCTCCTGGCACATGGGAACAATGAAAAGACTATACCACCCCTGCCACCTTTGTGTCATTGTAAGCAGTGTTGCCAACCTCCCGCAGCGTTTTTTACTGGCAAATCATGGAAAATCTTACTGGCAGAGCACATTTTTTACTGGCAACCTGAAAAATAACTGAACTCCTATTAAAAACTAAGACAATTGATATTTAAACACAACATGGAAACACTGACAATACCCATATCAAGTAGTTTGCCCAGTTTACACTTAAAAAGTCAGCACAGCATGACAAATTATCAGACCCTGATATTTATAGACAGTTCTAAAAATCACAGATTTTTACAAACTGTCAGTAAATTTACTGACGGTTGGCAACACTGATTGTAAGACACCCCAGAGTTGTACATCTGGATCTTTAATGATCTGTATAAACAGCATGTTCTGATATTAACCACTTCCATACCGCGCAAATTCCCGCACTCCTCTCCTACATATATTTTTTTGCTAGAAAATTACTCAGAACCCCCAAACATTATATGTATATATATATATTTTTTAGCAGACACCCTAGGGAATAAAATGATGGGCATTGCAACTTTTTAGGTCACACGCTATCTGTGCAGTAACTTTTCAAACACTTTTTTTTTTGGAAAAAAAAACTGTCATGAATAACAAAAAAACAAAAAAAATAAATAAATAAACAGTAAAGTTGGCTCAATTTTTTTGTATAATGTGACAGATGATTTTACACTGAGTAAATAGATACCTCACATTTCACACTTTAAAATTGCGCACACTCGTCTGGCGCCAGACTTCGGTATTTAAAAATCTCCATAGGTGACGATTTAAAATGTTTTACAGGTTACATGTTTAGTGTTACAGAGGAGGTCTTGGGCTAGAATTATTGCTCTCGCTCTATTGTTCGCGGTGATACCTCCCATGTGTAGTTTGAACGTGGTTTACATATGCGGATGCGACCTATGTATGCGTTCGCTTCTGCATGTGAGCTCGCGGGTACAGGGGGGGGGGGGCTTTAATTTTTTTTTATTGTATTGTAATTTTTACACTTTCCTTTTAACATTTTTTTTGATCACTTTTATTGCTATTACAAGGAATGTAAACATCCCCTGTAATAGGAATAATGTTTGACAGGTCCTCTTTATGGAGAGATGCGGGGTCTACAAGACCTCCCCCCTCACATTTCTCCTCCAGGCTGGAAAGCCTGAGATCAAAAAAAAAAATTAACAATCTCAGAGCCGGTTCACACTGAGGCGACTTGTCAGGCGACTCAAGTCGCCTGACAAGTCGTCCCCATGCAGTGCAATGGAACCGTTCTAATAGGAGCGACTCAGGTCGCTCCGACTTAGAAAAAGGTTCCTGCACTATTTCGGGGCGACCTCAGCGCGACTTGCATTGACTTCTATGTAAAGAAGTCTCCTTGCAAGCCGCGCTGAGGTAGCCTCGAGCGGGGCGACTTGCTTTGCCCTGCAAGTCGTGCCGCCTCAGTGTGACCCGGCTCTCAGGCTTTCCTGCGATGTCCCTGGCTTAGTTTACATCCGCAGGCCCGAACGTGACCTCATAACATCATGACCAGGCTTCCGAGAGTCATAGAGACTGCCGGAGACCCTCTGTCCCTTGGTTTGCTCTATGGCTTCCTTCCGGCACTGGTGGGCGGCGGGAGGGGGGGGGGCGCCAGTAAGAACTTTCTTATGGTGTAGGGACATCGCTGGCTGAAAAAAATGATATCTGGATGATGCCTGCAGCTGCACCCATCATTCAGATATCACCACTGAAAGCCCAGGATGTCTTATGACGACCTACGGTATGGTTTGTTTATCTCTGTGTGACCAGAGAATCGGTTAATTTGACAACAAACGCCAAAGGCCAACTGGAGCAAAATTATGACAAGACAGTTAAATGCCCCGGCGCCATGTGGCTGTTCCTAGGTTTCCCAAGGTTATACTATACACTCACCGGCCACTACACATGTGCGGTTTGTTGCGTTCCGAATAAATATTCAGACAATTGTTTAGTTATTTGGAGATTTGCATATTCGATTACCTGAATTACAGTACAAATGAAGTTTACCGAGTAACAAACCAAAATTCAAATCAAATTTTATTAGAATTCAAAGTGTTAAGCCTCGTACACACGATGCGACGGTCGTATGAAACCGGTTGTACGACCGCTTGTTGTACGATCATCCGACCGCTAGTACACACGGTTAGAACAGCCGACGAACGACGGACGTACAACAGAAGTTGGATGAGCAAACTAGAAAACTTTGGTTGTACAACAAGAGGTCGTATGACCGTTGTACCGTGTGTACAGAGAAGTTGGGCCAACAAAGCTGTACTGTGCAAAACACGCATGCTCAGAAGTCAGGAACGCCCGGAAGTGTCCGTTCTGGGAAACCTACGTTCCTAATCCATAAATCACACTCATCTGAACATCCTCTTTATACGCTCAAAACACGTCACTATGTTAGGCTTGGTCGTACGATCGCTTTGTGCACGTCAGTACGCGAGACACAACAGCCGACATACGATTTTGGCCGTTCGGTCGTACGACCGTCACACCGTGTGTATGGGGCTTAAACATGTTTCTGAAATCAAAGACTGTGTGTGCTATTAGGCCTCATGCACACGGGCATTTTTTGACGCCGGCTTTTTTGGGCGTTTTTGCAGCTCTCCATGTTATTCAATGGCCCTCTAAAAACGCCTGCGTTTTTGAGCAGTAGAGGACGTCGGCGTTAGTGAGCTGTTTCTAGAATGCAGGACCAGTGGTTCTGAGGCTGTAGCGCTTTGGTGTTTTGTTTTTTTACGCCAATCGGCAAAACGCTCACTAACGCCCGCTAATGCCGTACCGGTGTTAATCTGTGTTTTTTTGACGCCGATGTTTTTAGGTTCAAAAATAGCTGAGGACTGCTTTTTTAAAAAAAAATGCTTATTGACGCCGACGCTCACTAACGCCGATGCAAAACGCCAAAAAAAACGCTGATTTTTCCCTGACGTCGGACACAGCTTTTTGCTTATTTTTTCTCAGACCCCCTGTGTGTGAGGCCTAAGAGGGCCATTTTTGTTAAGCCAAAGGTGATTTGTAATCATCTGATGAAGATTTTTATTTTGTTTGTTCACCTTGCCGCATTTGAATCGAAAAAAAGCTAACATTTTCAATTTGACCGATTCGAAATTTATCGATTCATCGAACTCTTCAAATCGAAAAAAATGGAAAATTTGAAGAGAATGCAAAAAAAGACACAAAACGAATATGAATTGAATGAATAAACCAAATTCAACTAAACTAAATAACTAGATTAACGAATCTAAATAAAGTTAAATTATTTTTTTTCGTCATGCACAAGTCTACCGGCCACTTTATTAGGCACACCTGTTCAATTGCTTGGTAACACAAATTGCTAATCAGCCAATCACATGGCAGCGACTCAATGCATTTAGGCATCTAGACGTGGTGAAGACGACTTGCTGAAGTTCAAACTGAGCATCAGAATGGGGAAGAAATGGCATTTAAAGTGGTTGTCAACTCGTGACAACCACTTTAACCTACAGGTATGCCTAGAATAAGGCTTACCTGTAGGTGCCCTGCATATCTCCTAAACCTGCGCGGTTCAGGAGATATGCAGTGTATGTGCTGTGCTGACCTCATTTCGGCCTCCGTGCCATTTCTCCACTGACCCTGTGCCGTGACTGGCGGCTCCCGCGTGCATGCGCGGGGGTGACGTCACACGACTCCGGCCAGTCACATCGCCGGAGTCGCGGCCCCGGAAGGAAGAGGGGCAGAAGATGGACGCAGCCAGCACAGGAGACAGCGCTGGACATCGCAGGCTTGGTTTGCAGGTAAGTGGCACATAATGGGTTACTATGCGATGCATAGTAGCCAATCATTATGCTTCTTATTACAGGGGTTTATTGAGGAAGTAAACCCAATCTTTAAGTGACTTTGAATGTGACATGGTTGTTGGTGCCAGGCAGGCTGGTCTGAATATTTCAGAAACTGCTGATCTGCTGGGATTTTCACACACAACCATCTCTCAGGTTTACAGAAAATGGTCCGAAAAAGAGAAAATATCCAGTGAGTGGTAGTTGTGTGGAGGAAAATGCCTTGTTGATGTCAGAGGTCAGAGGAGAATGAGCAGATTGGTTTGAGATGATAGAAAGGCAACAGTAACTCAAATAACCCCTTGTTACACCCTAGGTATGCAGAATACAATCTCTGACTGCACAACACTACGAACCTTGAAGCAGATGGGCTACTGCAGCAGAAGACCACACCGGGTGCCACTCTTGTCAGAACTGGAAACTGGGGCTACAATTCGCACAGGATCACCAAAATTGGACAATAGAAGGTTGGAAAGATGTTACTTGATCAGATGAGTCTCGATTTCTGCTGCAACATTCAGATGGTGGGGTCAGAATTTGGTGCATGGATCCATCCTGCCTTGTATCACCGGTTCAGGCTGGTGGTGGTGGTGTAATGGTGGCATGTGTAGTTCCTGAGCAGGCAGGACTCCCCTTTTTTTCCTGTCTGTAGTAGCTGGCTATGTGGAGTGGAGATCAGTGGAGCCGCAGCAGCTATCTTCACACATGGCAGGGAGGACATCCGAGGCGCGCTGGAGAGGGGGAGGAGCCGGGAGAACATGGGGCCGCCTACTGATCCTGGTCAGTCAGCCCTGGCTGGGGAAACATCTTCCAGGCATGGGCTCCATTGATGCCAGGCCCCCGGGCAGCTGCTGTCCCTGGCCTGACACCCCCACACGCACACGGGGCGGATCACTTCCCCCGTTGGTAGCACAGTGCCGCGCAACGTGGCTACAGCCGGGGACTGTATGTGTGCGGGAGACAGAGCACTGGGCGCACCCCCTGCCCTTGGTGCACGTACCCAACGCTGTATCTTGGCCTAGGCCAACAAGGCCCATGCCTAGGGCGGCACTTTGCAGGGGGGCAGCACGAAAAGAGTCCCCGCCGGCTTGCACTTTTAGTGCTGCCAATATGATAATACAGGCAGGGCCGCCATCAGAGGGCCGCCATACATATTTGGGCATCCCGAAGGGCCCTGGGGGCAGACCCCAACCAATGAGTTGTTGTGCAGGCAGCCAGTGTTCCCCAACTGTGGGGGGGGCACAAGTTTAGTCAGGCCTAGGGCAGCACAAAACCTAAATACACCACTGCACGTACCGCCAGGGGTATGCGTATCTTGCTGAATCCATGCCACGCAGAATGAAGGCAAAAAGGGGGTTCAACCTGGTACTAGCAAGGTGTACCTAATAAAGTGGCCAGTGTATATATATATATATATATATATATATATATATATATATATATATATATATATATATACGAAAATAATGATAAGAGCAATTTTATCTTTTTACAGACTTTAGAGGGATAAAAAAAAGATACCGATATTATTAAATCGTAGTGGACGATTAGGGACGAATAAATCGGTCGATACAGGGGTCGGATGTTGGAGACAACGGTCCCCACTACACGACGTCAAACGACCTGATAAAATCACGACTAATCGCCCCACAGTGTGTACACCGACTAATGGCAGACTTCCGACTTTCTTTTTAGTGATTACTAGTACTTAGTCCTTTTAGTCACTAACCGAGTAAAACCTAGCCAGACTTATTGACGTACGTCTAGAAAGAATAGACACTTCTTAGTACGCAAAGTCTTTAGGTTCTTAATCTGTAAAGACATACTAAGAGACGTCTAACCTGTATAGATGTCATATATATATATATATATATATATATATATATATATATATATATATATATATACGTGTAAAACCGTCGAAAATAATGATAAGAGCAATTTTATCTTTTTACAGACTTTAGAGGGATAAAAAAAAGATACCGATATTATTAAATCGTAGTGGACGATTAGGGACGAATAAATCGGTCGATACAGGGGTCGGATGTTGGAGACAACGGTCCCCACTACACGACGTCAAACGACCTGATAAAATCACGACTAATCGCCCCACAGTGTGTACACCGACTAATGGCAGACTTCCGACTTTCTTTTTAGTGATTACTAGTACTTAGTCCTTTTAGTCACTAACCGAGTAAAACCTAGCCAGACTTATTGACGTACGTCTAGAAAGAATAGACACTTCTTAGTACGCAAAGTCTTTAGGTTCTTAATCTGTAAAGACATACTAAGAGACGTCTAACCTGTATAGATGTCATATATATATATATATATATATATATATATATATATATA
>BLSH010281075.1:214404-239106 GCA_018402905.1 Glandirana rugosa | reverse complement strand
ATTTCACCCCCTAACCACCTCCCTGCATTGCCCCTTTTAGAGAATACAGAACCAAGTATCATTTTGTCCTACTAAGTAATTTGTGTGGAATTTGATACACCCCATGCCAGCAACAATGCCCCCCTAGTAACAATAGATCCCCCAGCAACAAAGTACCACCCCTGTAACAATAGACCCCGAGCAGCAACAACAGATCTCCCAACAGTCATCATCAATAGACCCTGCAGCAGCCAGCAGTAATAGACCTATCCCTCAATGGTAGATCCCTCCCAACAACTGCCCCCCCCAGATCCCCTGTCAGCAACAATAGACCCTCCACACAAAAATAGATCTTTACCAGCGACAATAGATCCCTCAGCAGGCTGCATCACTAGACTCTCCACCACACTCCAGCACTCCTTGCCATAAAATACATTCAGTGCTGGAGGTGCCGGAACTTCGTTCCCCCTGAAAAAAAGCCCTGCGTCTGGGTCTCCAGATGACGTCACTGGATGGCCATGCCCCATGGCTATATAAGTAATGGCACATGCCGGAGCCAACACAACAGCGGGAGCTAACGCCGGGAGAAGACATAAGGAGGAAGAAGAACTGGAGGCACAGGAAACCAGAGGAAGAAGACAGCGGAGGGAGAACTGTAGGCAGAAGAACCAGAGGAAGAATACAGCAGAGGGAGAAGAACCGGAGAAAGAAGACATCACCGGAGAGGGGAGAAGACCGGAGGGAGAAGACATGCTGGAGCTACTTTACTGAAGGACTTAAACCTGTGTACTGTTTTTATCTATTTTTGATACTTTTTTGGGTGAATGAGTAGGGGTACCCCTACTCATTCACATAGGGCGGAGGCTCCCTTCTTGAAGGAGGCTTCCAGATTCCAATAAGCCCCCTGCCTGCAGAGTCCCCCCTGCCCCAAAGCAACCACCTCCATGTTGAGGGCATGTGGCCTGGTATGGTCCAGGAGAAGAGGGGGCCCCCCTCCCCCCCGTTTCCTGACCTGCCGGGCTGCATGCTCGGATAAGGGGCTGGTATGGGTTTTGGGGGGGGGGCACGCAGTTTTTTTGACATGGGGGTTCCCCTCAAAATCCATACCAGACCAAAGGGTTTGGTATGGTCTTGGGGAGGGGGACCCTGCATGTTTTTTTTTCATTTTGGTGTGGGGGATCCTTTTCAAGATTCATACCAGACTCAAAGGGCCTGGTATGGATCCTGGGAGGGGGCCCCATGCCGTTTTTTTTTTAATTTTGGCGTGGGGTTCCCCTTCAAGATCCTCAGAGTACAAGTCGCACCACAAGTTGGATCATGATCCGACTTGGATGTGACTTCTATTCAAATCAATGGGATGAAAGCCGGATCAGTAGACGGCTCTCATAGGGAACCATTGATTTTAACCACTTCAGCCCTGGAAGGATTTCCCCCTTTAGGACCAGAGCACTTTTTGCGATTCAGCACTGCGCCGCTTAACTGACAATTGCGCGGTCGTGCGATGTTGTACCCAAATAAAATTTGAGTTATTTTTTTCCCACAAATAGAGCTTTCTTTTGGTGGTATTTGATCACCTCTGCATCATTTCTAATCACTACTATAAACAAAAAAAAAAGCGACAATTTTGCAAAAAAAAAAAAAACAATATTTCTTACATTTTGCTATAATAAATATAAAAAAAAAAATAAAAAAAAAACAATTTTTTTCATCGGTTTTGGCCGATTTATAGTCTTCCTCATATTTTTGGTAAAATAAAATTGCGTATATTGATTGGCTTGCGCATAAGTTGCGGCGTTTACGAATGATGAAAATTCATTTATGGTTTTTTTTTGTTGTTTTTTTACCAGTAATGGTGGCGATCTGCGATTATTAGTGGTACTGCGACATTGCGGCGGACATGTCGGACCATTTTGACACTTTTTTGGTACCACTGCCATTTATACAGCGATCAGTGCTATGAAAATGCACCCATTACTGTGTAAATGTCACTGGCAGGGAAGGGGTTAACCTGCAGGGGGCGCTCTAAGGGTTAACTGTGTTCCCTGTGTGTGTTACTAACTGTATGGGGGCTGAGCTGACTGGGGAGGAGAGTGATCGCGGCTGCCATATATAGGGAGCCTGTGATCACATGCCTTTCCCCTGTCAGAACAGAGATCCGTGTGTTTACATACATGGACCTCCGTTCTGTCACTGTGGGGGGGGGGGCCATTGCGAGTAACCAGCAGAGATCCAGTCCGCCCTACCCTATCCGCTCCCTGGCTGCCGCGGAACACAGTGAGCGCACCTACGGTGGTGCGTGTGCTCTCACAATCCGCAATCTCACAGCAGGTTTGCAATATCGAACCACTTTGACGGGGGGCGGTCGGCAAGTGGTTAAATAGAGGTAGAGAAACGCTGTTAAAAGCTAACGCGGCTAAACGCACATTAACGGCAATGCAAAAAGGTACTAAAATCAAATTTTTACAGCTGCTTTTTCCTGGCGTTGGTCGTGGCTTTGCTGCTCATTTTTCAACGCCCTGTGTGCACGAGGACTAAAACCTGGAAGCTGATTTTTATGCACAGCTGCACCAAATTTTGCACTTTTCAGCTTTAGTAAATCAACCCTACGGTATATAATGGGCGCAGGTATGGACACACATAACAGCACCATCTGCAAAATGCTTAAGGAACAATCTGCAGTTATCACATGACCAGAAAATATGCTAAAAAGCATCTAAATTTAGGCAGCGTTCATTTTTATATGAAAAGCCATTGTTGGCATTTAATTATTGGAACTCTCCCTCTCAGCGTTCAGCCCATATGCTTTCCATCAGCAGCTAATTGCCTGGCTAAGATGTTGCGGTGGTGTAGGGTTAACAACTTAAAGTGGAACTTTAATTTTAAAAAAAAATGTGCAGACAGGCAGGTTTTTATTGCAGAAGGGACATAACCCAGATAGCAAGGATAAATTGCCACAAAATTGTGGCAGGGTTGAATTGTAAGTCTGATAACCTGCTGCACATTTTCACTGGCAAGTTGTACACTTGCAGAGCACTTGAAGGACAAGTTCTAGTTGACACTTTTACAACTTGTAGCAAATTTGCGTGGCAAGTCTCTAGCAAGAGCAAAGTTGCAGTGGTGAGTCTACAGCAAGAGCTCTGCAAGTCTACAGCATGAAAATTCAGCCACAGTGCCCCCTGTGGTGGGAGGATTATTGCACAACATAACTGAACCAGAACTTGCAGCAGACTTACAGAATGTTTACAAAGAAAGTTGATCTGGAGTCATGCAATGCGACCTTGCTGCAATTGTGCTACAAACTTGTGAAGCCTGGCAACTCTAGCAATAGCTTAGCAAGTCATTATGAAACTTGCAGCTCAATTGCTTGCTATCTGGGATGTCTTAGCTTTCCTGTCTGTACCCACAGCTCAGTGTACAATTTTGGCATCTGCCGAGATGAATGAACTCCGGCACATGTACGGTAGAAACGTCATCTTGGCCTTGCCAATCAAAATGTCGAAGTTCGGAACCCTGAAGGAGACTGGCCAAAGACGTCAGGGGCCGGGGAGCGAGCTCCAGGACACGGCAGCACTGGAGTGGAGGTAAGTATAATTGTTTTTTTTTTTTGTTGGACACTTGTCCCATGTCGTAAGTGTAGAGCATACTAATAATATGAAAACTTTCGTACGACCGAATTCAACGTCAGAAGTGACGTAATATGTTGAATAGCTTTGTATGTATTTTTTCGTTTCTGAGCATGCATATTCTTCATCGTAGCGATTTTTTTCCTACGAAAAACGTACTAATGATATGGAAATCGGACGTACAAAAAAAAAATTCTAGTCTGCACGTCCAGCTTTTGGACATCCGAAAAATCTAAATTGGCTAATGAAAGGCGCATACTAACGATCCGAAAATCGGAAGATTGGTAGTCATACGAAAATTCCCGTTTGAAATTTGCATTTTGTGCACGGGGCTTAAGTCCGTAGGGCTCAACATTGAGTTGGCCCACCCTTTGCAGCTATAACAGCTTCAACTCTTCTGGGAAGACTGTCCACAAGGTTTAGGAGTGTCTATGGGATTGTTTGACCATTCTTCCAGAAGCGCATTTGTGAGGTCAGGCACTGATGTTGGACGAAAAGGCCTGGCTTGCAGTCTCCGCTCTAATTCATCCCAGAGGTGTTCTATCGGGTTGAGGTCAGGACTCTGTGCAGGCCAGTCAAGTTCCTCCACCCCAAACTCGCTCATCCATGTCTTTATGGACCTTGCTTTGTGCAGTGGTGCGCAGTCATGTTGGAACAGGAAGGGGCCATCCCCAAATTGTTCCCACAAGGTTGGGAGCATTAAATTGTCTAAAATGTCTTGGTATGCTGACGCCTTAAGAGTTCCCTTTACTGGAACTAAGGGGCCAAGCCCAGCCCCTGAAAAACAACCCCACACCACAATTCCCCCTCCACCAAACGTTTTGGACCATTGCACAAGGTCCATAAAGACGTTTGGGGTGGAGGAACTTGACTGGCCTGCACAGAGTCCTGACCTCAACCTGATAGAACACCTTTGGGATGCATTAGAGTGGAGCCAGGCCTTCTCGTCCAACATCAGTGCCTGACCTCACAAATGCACTTCTGGAAGAATGGTCAAAATTCCCATAGACACACTCCTAAACCTTGTGGACAGCCTTCCCAGAAGAATTGAAGCTGTTATAGCTGCAAAGGGTGGGCCAACTCAATATTGAACCCTATGGACTAAGACTGGGATGCCATTAAAGTTCAAGTGTGTATAAAGGCAAGTGTCCCAATACTTTTGGTAGTATTTTTAACTCGGAACAGCAAAAATAACACATTCAATGGACCCAGTTGCAGTGCAGTGTAGAGGAATTTCAATGTGAACCCCTCTTCAAACAGGTGGCCGTATATATCCCCTCCAAATTTCTTGCTAACCACAGGCCAGCCTCTGCCTAAAAAGTGATCCAAAAAAAGCTAGGCCCATATGAAAGAAACACTAAGGCTCCATTCACGCTAGTGTAACTTGTCATGCGATTTTGGACACATAAAGTCGAATGACAAGTTGCAGCCCATTGATTTCAATGACACCCGTTCCAATCTATGCAACTTAAAGTCACAGAGACCGAAAGGGTTTTTAAACTACTTTGATGCAACTTTCTTGCAACTTCAGTGCCAGAGAATGTAAAGTCGCATTAAGGCCGCATCAAAGTCAGACTTGAAATTGCACGACTTTGGAATTGCACTAGTGTGTACAGAGCCTAAAGGCTAATTCCTCTCACTTTGGGAGATTTCTTTTAACTTCTTGTTGTGTCTCTGATAGAGGAAGGGAAATTTCCCCAACGGTACACAGCCAACTAATAACCTGGCCAGGGTTTTAACCCTTCTCTAATCTATCCGAAACTAAATTAAAAGGTTTTAGTTTACATACACTATAAGCTACAGCAACTTCATTTATGAACTGGGAAAAGCCAGTCCATTTAAATCCATTAAATTGAAATACTTGCTTTTTTTAACTTCTATGTAATTCTATGCATTGCAGCAGGTTGCACAGTGCATTGGAATGCACTGCACAAAACTGCATCATCATATCCTATTTTTTTCAGGGTGCACCAATGCAGATGTTGGTGTGAACTGAAGCCATTGATTAGACATATAGGCAAATTTCCTTGTTGTTGCCTTGGTACTGCTGTTGAGCAAAGGTGCCCAATGCTTCTGGTGTAAACAAGCTCTCATTATTTTTTTTATACCCCTCAAAGATCTTCCTACCAGAGTTTGTCAATACATCTGAGCCAGAAGGTGATTCAAACTGCCACTGTAGCATCCTAAATCCGTTTTGGTTGACCAAACACTTTATTTAAAAGAAAAAACTGCACAAGTGCATGTTCTGTGCGAGTGAGGCAAAAACAAATGATATTGGGCCATTTCTTGCGCTGGACAAATTTTTTTTTTTATTGATGTAAAACAGAAAATACCCCATTTGGCCACTAGATGGTGCAAAGTATCATAAAAAATTCCTGCAACACTTTGCACCACCTAGTGGCTAAATGCGGCATTTTCTGTTACAAAATGAGCTGTTTGTCTGTGGCATCTTTGGACTAATAAAAGACAATGTACTTATTTTTGGTAAGCTCAGCAATGTTTGCAGGCTGATCTGTGTTGTATTAGGAAACCCCTGACAGCTTCTATAAACATGGTAAATCATTTCTGTTTAAATATTTTCTCGTTTATGTTGAACCCGGTGAAGATGTCACAGGGTCTAAAATAAGGTAAATGTTTTATTCAATATGTTGATCAGGAAAGGGGGGGGGGGGGTAGTGAAGGCAAATATAAACTGGCTTTTTAATTCACTGTGGCTGCTTTCTACAGAGAATGAACTGCAATGCCCAACTTATGTTTTAATGCTCCTGGAATGTATTTAGCTGATTTATACTGAAAGCTGGTGATGGAGTGTTTTGCATCACTTTGTCCTTGCCCCAGTTTCTCTGAGAGTAAGATTTTTCCACTATTTATGGCAGTAATATATGCACTGGTTGTTACACATTGGGGGTGGATAATATATGTTAAGATATGAGGTCTGTGCATATTTATTAATTGTTTGTTATTCTCTCTCTATTTTTTGTAGAAGTGTTTTTTTGATTGTGACTAATTTCCCTTATGGGTCCTGAGGAAGTGGGATATCCGCGAAACCCGTAGACCTCTTCTAAGGTTATACATTGCCTGAATATGACGTATCATCTTGATGCATCAACTTATATGATGTGTTTAAATGTTATATTTGCATTTTAACCACTTGCCAACCACCCCGCAGGGTGACCACCTCGTCCCGGTCTGAGGCGCACTCGCGCGCTGCTGGCGATCAGCTCCTGCTGTGACTGGACACAGCGGGAGCCAAATCAGCAGGTCCGGCTGACCCTATGTCGTTCCTGACATAGGCAGAACGGCGGCCTGACTATGTAAACAAGGCAGAGGTCAGAGGGGAAGACAGAGATTTTGTGTTTCTGCTAAGCAGGAACATGGTTCTCTGTCTTCTAACAGTGCATGCACCTCCCACAGATAGAAAACACTCCCACGGAACACATCATGGCCTCATACACACGGGCGTATTTAAAAAAATAAGCAAAGCGTCTGGCCCGACATCAGGAAAAAGCCAGAGTCAAAAACGCGATTTCGTCTGCGTTTTGCATCGGCGTTAATGAGTGTCAGCGAGCGTCGGTGTCAATAGGCGTTTTGTTTGAAAAAAACATTCCTCTGCTATTTTTTAACCTGAAAACGCCGGCGCTAAAACGCCGGTTAACATCAATACGGCGTTAATGCGCGTTGGTGAGTGTTTTGCCGGCTCGGCGTCAAAAACGCCAAAACATTACAGCCTCGGAACGCGCTGGCCATGGATTCTGCTTTCAGCTCACTAACATCGACGCCATCTACAGCTCAAAAACGTCAGCATTTTTATGGGGCCATTGAATAACATGGAGAGCTGCAAAATACGCGGCGGTAAAAAACGTTTGTGTGTATGAGGCCTAAGTGATTGTAAAGGCTTGCTTTTTTTTTGTTTGTTTTTTTTTAAATAACAAACATATTATACTTACCTGCTCTGTGCAGTTGGTTTTGCACAGAGCAGCCCAGATCCTCCTCTTCTTGGGTCCCTCTTCTGCTCTCCTGGCCCCTGCCTCCTATCGAGTGCCCCCTCAGCCAGCAGCTTTCTATGGGGGCACCCGACCTGAGTCACAGCACCATGTATCCATTCAGACACAGAGCCCCGACCCGGCCCTGCCCCCTCTCTCCCCTGATTGGCTGACTGACTTTGATTGACAGCCACAGGAGCCAATGGTGCTGCTGCTGTGTCTCAGCCAATCAGAAGGAGTGTCCTGGATGGCTAAGACACTCATGGACATCGCTGGAGAGAAAAGGGGCTCAGGTAAGTAGTTGGGGGTGCAGGGGAGGCTGCCACACACAGAAGGTTTTTTATCTTAATACATAGAATGCATTAAGATAAAAAATGTTCTGACTTTACAGCTTCATTAACGCTATGATCGCCCCTGATGTTAACCCCTTCCCTGCCAATCTTATTAGTACAGTGACAGTGCATATTTTTTAGCAATTCATTGGTGTCACTGGTCCCCAAAAAGTGTCACTTAGTGTCCGATTTGTCGCAGTCCCACTAAAAACACTAGTAAAAAAATTTTAAAAATTAAAATTACATAAATCTATCCCATAATCTGCAGACGCGGTAACTTTTACGCAAACCAATCAATATACGCTTATTGGGATCTTTTTTTACCAAACATATGAAGGAGAATAGATCTAGGCCTAAATTGATGAAGAAATTGATTTTTTATATTTTTTTATTGGCTATTGTTTTTTTTTTTTTTTCAAAATTGTCAGTCTTTTTTTTTGTTTATAGCGCAAAAAATAAAAACCACAGAGGTGATCAAATACCACCAAAAGAAAGCTCTATTTGTGAGAAAAAAAGGACATCAATTTATTTGGGTACAATGCCATATGACCGCTCAATTGTCAGATAACCACTTCAATACTATGCACTTAGAACACTTTACTACCAGACCAATTTTCAGTTTTCAGAGCTGTTGCGCTTTGAATGACAATTGCGCGGTCGTGCGACGCTGTACCCAAACAGGTTTTTTATCATTTTGTTCCCACAAATAGAGCTTTCTTTTGGTGGTATTTGATCACCCCTGCGGTTTTTATTTTTTGCGCTACAAATAAAAAAAGACCGAAAATTTTGAAAAAAAAAAAAATTTCTTTATTTTTGTCACAAAACTTTGTAAATAAGTAATTTTTCTCCATCACTGGTGGGCACTGATGAGGCTACACTGACGGGCACTGATGTGGCAGTACTGATTGGCACTGATGAGGCGGCACTGATGAGGTGGCACTTATGATGAGGCACTTATATGCAGCGATGATGAGCACTGTTAGGCGGCACTGATAAGCAGCACTGACGGGTACTGAGAGGTGGCACTGATATACAGCACTGATGGGCACTGATATGCAGCACTGATGGACACTGCTAAGTGGCACTGATGGGCACTCATAGGCGGCACTGGTCACTGATAGGTGGCACTGATGGGCACTGATAGGTGGGTACTGGTAGGTGGCAATGGTGGGCACTGATATGTGGCACTGGTATGCATTGATAGGGGCAATGGTGGGCACTGATAGGGGCACTGGTGGGCATATACACTGATAGGGGCATCTGAAGGTGGCACTGAGTGCCATCCACACTGAGCACTTAGTCACTTACCTGGTGGCCTAGGGGGGTCTCCCTGGTGGTCCAGATCGGCTCCCTGGTGGTCCCTGGTCGGCTCCCTGGTGGTCCTGGGTGGGCACATCTCTGGTGGTCCCTGGGCAGGCTCCCTGGTGGTCTAGGGTGGTGATCCGAGGGAGGGCTGTTCCTAATAAATCCTCAGCACAAACCCTCCCTGTCAGGGATGCAGTCGATCGGCTCTCACCTCCTCAGGTCTGCAGACCTGAGTACAGGAAAGCCGATAAACGTCTCTCCTGTGTTACACTGTGACCAGCCGTGATTGGTCACGGCTGATCACATGGTAAAGTGCTTCGGATCGAAGCGCTTTACCGAGATTGGTATTGCGGGGGGTCAGACTGACCTCCCACATCACCGATCGCCACGATGCGCGCCCCCCCCGGGCGCGCGGCGGCTTGTTATCCTGAGGACGTCATATGACGTCCAGTCAGGATAACTAAACCACTTCCCGGCCGTCATTTTGCATACGGCGGTCGGGAAGTGAATAAAGTTATGCAGTGCCGTATCGCAAAAAATGGCCTGGTCACAAAGGGGGGTAAATCTTTTTTTTTATATATATATTATCTGTTTCATATGGTTTGCAGTGGTTATCAGTGGTATAATTAAAGTTCCATTTACTTTAAATTCTTTATGCTATACATGGCGGGATGATACCCTGAGTTACCACACTTATCCACAAATACTCCATTCCAGGTTCCGGGTCTGCGGGCCCGCTGATTGGCTCCCCCCCGTCCAATTGGCGCATGCTCGCCTACAGTATCTATTGCACAAAATTATGTACTGGTACGTGATTTCACACAATAGAGCCGCCCTGCTGCAGTATATCTGTGGTAGGCGGTCTTTGATTGGTTAAGGATAATTTTATGGTAGAAAAGTTATCCTCAAAGTTCCAGTGAACTGATCACACATGTAGATCAGACTGAGCATATCTTCATAAAATGCATAAGCAGAGGTTACCATCTGGGAGAAGGGAAAGCCAAATAATTCTGATGGGCAGCACAGTGGCTAAGTGGTTAGCACTTCTGCCTGGCAGCACTAGAGTTGCTGGTTCAAATCCCAACCATTCTACTATCTGCCTGGGGTTTGCATGTTGTGCCTATGTGGGTTTCCTCTCACGCTCCAAAGACATGCTGGGAGGTTAATTGGCTCCTGTCTATATTGGCCCTAGTATGTTAAATGTATCAATATACTTTAAAGTGATTGTAAAGGTTAGTTTTTTTGTTTTGTTTTTTTAAATAACAAACATGTCATACTTACCTGCTCTGTGCAAGGGGTTTGCACAGAGCGGCCCCGATCCTCCTTTTCTGGGGTGCCCTGGCAGCACTCCTGGCTCCTCCTCTTCATCAGGTGCCTTCCCTGGGGGCACTCGTGCGGGCACGCTCATGAGTCTTGCTGATGCGTCCATTGACACAGACAGCAGAACTTGGCCCCATCCCTACATCACTGGATTTGATTGACAGCAGCGGGAGCCGTTAGCCTTAGACTGTAAGCTCCTTAAAGCAGTTGTATACCCAGTGAAAAAGAAAAAAAACCCTGCAAGACAATAGCATCCCTAGGAAGATGTCCGCGGTGCATACTAGCTCATTATGAAATACTCACATTGAAACAAAGATCTGACCGGGCTGCTCAGTCCCCTCTGAGGGAGTGGACATCTTCCTAGGGATCTTGCTTCCCGGTACGCGGCTCCGGCACTGTGACTGGCCGGAGCCGCGAGACGTCACTCCTGCTCTGGGACATTACAGTGCATGCGCCATGACGTCGCAGCTGCATGGAGGGGGAATATTTCCTAAACCGTACAGGTTTAGGAGATATTCATTTTACCTACAGGTAAGTCTTATTATAGGCTTATTATAGGCTTACCTGTAGGTAAAACTCCCTCTAAAGGGGAGACAACCGCTTTAAGGTCAGGGACTGATGTGAATGTACAATATATGTATGTAAAGAGCTGTGTAAATGGCGCTATAGAAGTACCTGCAATAAATAAAGTAATAGCAGCTGAAGTTCTATTCAGATCCCAACTTTAGATCTTGTCCCTTCCCCTCTTAGCTCCCTATTGATCCTATTGTCCATACACTGGTAGATTTTCGAACGAATATTCATACGAAAGTTTCCATCAGTACATTTGATGACTTGATGAATGTCATTGGAAAGTACTTCCAAAATGTGCTGGCTTTTAACCACTTCCCGACCAGCCGCCGCACTTATACCGCGGCAAGGTGGCTCAATACCGCAAATCGCCGTAGGTGTACGTCGGCTCCTGCTTTTGTGGGCGCGCGCTTCCATTGGCCAGTGGGGGAGCCAATCAGCGACTCAATGTCCACCGGCCACCCGCAGTGGTAGAATGGGGATCTGCCTGTGTAAACTGACAGGGGAGATCACACAGATCCTGTCTGCTATGTAGGAAGACGGATCTGTGTGTTATCCCAGGCAGCCCATCCCCCATACAGTTACAAAACACCTGCAGGGAACACATTTAACCCCTTGATCGCCCCTGATGTTCAGGGCCACCATCAGGGGGGTACAGGCAGTACTGTTGTAAGGGGCCCTAGTGTCTCAAGGAGCCCTTACAACAAAGACTTTAGCAGTCTTTAACATTGGAGTCTATGGGAGGGGGACACCTAATTTTGGAACACCGTTCTGCTGAACCATAGGTGATAAAAACACCAAAATTGGATCACATGGAGAGGGCCCCCTGGACCACAACTGGTCCAAGTTTGGGACCTCCAGCACCTATGGTTCGGCGCAGGGGCAGTGGTGTATCATCCATGGGTGCAGGGTGTTCACTGAACACGGGCCCTGAGGGGTGGGGGGGTCCACTGTGCTCTGACCCACACTGCACCCATGGATGATCTCTCCCTGGTTGACAGCCGGGGATGATCTGTGTGGTGTGGGCTTGCACACGGGCCCGCTAATTTCATGATATGCCCCTGCGCAGGGGTGTTGCTAGGTGGTGGCTATTGGGGCTATAGCCCCGAGTCTGGGGCCCATAGCCCCGAGTCTCTTACCAGGTGGGTGCAGTTCTGCAATTAGCAGGTATGTCCCAGTCCGAAATGCAGAAGGCAGGGGCAGACTGAGCCGCTGTAGCGCTGGCTCTGGCGCCGCCCTCACCTACACCTGACTCTACTCCTGGTCACTGGTTGCTAGAGTTACCTAGTGTCTAGCAACCAGTGACGTCACAGCCACAACTCCTTCCCTGCCCAGCATTCAAAGCAGAGGATCTCTGGGGACCTGATGTAAGTGGGGGGCTCTCTGGGGACCCTGATGTAAGGGGGATCCGCACTCAGATATGTAACAATATTTATATTTATACATATATATATACTCAAGCATATGATTTTCTTTACTTTGCTGCTATGGGCTCTAGCCCCAGATCTTTTGGAGACCTAGCAGCGCCCCTGGTTCGGCGCAAGGTCTTATTGCAAGCATCGGGTGAGGCTCTGTGCTCTGTGCTGAACGGCTTCCTGTTCATTCACAAACCGAAGCATAGTAAACACAGTTTACTACTTTTCAGTTATGACTGAACACAGTGAGTGAGTGTGTTCATTTAGAAAATGAAGGGGCCGTAAATTACATATTGATTAGTCCCTTTCACCACTCTCCATCCTGAAACACCCCCCGCAGCAGCCGGGGTAGAGGAGAAGAAAGGAGAGAAACCAGCAGCACTGCGGTGGGGGGGCACAACACAAAGGGCGGCCCAGGCACTAGGGGGAATCAGCACTGCACAGAGTGATTAGGGTGTGCCCAGGCACACCTGGCACACCCTCTGTGCAAGCCTATGCTTCCCTGCGAGTGTCATTAGTACAATAACAGTTCATATTTTTAGCACTGATCACTGTAATAATGTCACTGGTTCCCAAAAAAAGTGTCAAAAATGTCGGTTAGGTGTCCGATCTGTCTGCCGCAATGTCGCAGTCCCGCTAAAAATCGCTGATCGCCGCCATTACTAGTAAAAAATAAATAAATAGTAAAAATGTCATAACTCTATCCCCTAATTTCTAGACACAATAACTTGCGCAAACCAATTAATATACACTTATTGCGATTTTTTTTTTCAAAAATATGTAGAAGAATATATATCGGCTATATATAATTTTTTTTTTCTACATTTTTTTTTTTTGGAAATGTTTTATAGCAGAAAGTAAATTTTTTTTTTTTTTTTTTTTTTTTTTTTAATTGTCGCTCTTTTTTTGTTTATAGTGCAAAAAATAAACACCACAGAGGTGATCAAATACCACCAAAAGAAAGCTCCATTTGTGTCCATTCATTCCAAAATCAAAATGCTAAAACCAACAAAAATCTTCTGGATGACATTCGAATGGTCTGAGGATTTTTGTAGAAATTTTCTTAAAACTTTTTTCCAAAGAATTTTCATTCAAAATTCTATCCATCTATGGCCAGCTTAACTTTCGACATGAGTGCTTATCATTAAGCTTTTGCTAACCCAGACATTACCCATTGCTGGGACCAGGTCCTATACAACCCAAGGTGAAAAGGGAAAAATGTGCCCCTCCCCCCACCCATTTTCAGTTCCCAGCATACATATTTCCCTAATCCCTACAGATGTCCTACCTTTCCACTAGTAGCCTTTGTCTACATGCATATATTACCCATGTTTTGCATATTCTTGTATCTGCATTTGGATCTGGGGCTAGGCTGGTAGCTAGCTGGCAGAGACTTGGCTTCCTGAGCAAAGGCAGCAGAAAACAGGAGGCACATAAAGCATACATCTTGTGCAAACTTCCAGCCCAACTGGCAACCGCTGATGTTTAGAGAACAAGCTTCTAAAAATTCTGAGTTCCAGATAAGATGATATGGACCATTGCTTGCAACCAGAGGGTTTTTTCTATAGCAAGGGGACCGGGAGTGTGCTACTGACTATGGGTTGAGCAGTGATCTACCTCATCAACCTAAGTTGCAGGTCCTACCCTTTTTATGCCCCCTGCTGCTAATGCACCTAAGGCGTTATCCTCTTCTGCCTTCCCCTCGACCCAGCCCTGACACTACCACATTATGCCATAATATGGTTTAGGCAATACTATAGTAATCCTCATCTAAGCCTCTTAGCACACTTTTTATACCTCAAGATTGGAAGTTGCCCTTACGGTTGCCACCTTTTCTCCAAGTCAAACCCAAACAGTTTTGCAGAGCACAGCAATTTACATCAGAGTCCACAGAGTTCCCCTTTTATATCTGAATCCACAGAGTCCCCCATTTACATCTGAATCTGCTGAGTTTCCTTACACTGTAAGGGGGGGGGGGGGACTCTGCAGACTCTGATGTAAGGGAGAACTCTGGGGACTCTGACATAAGGGATGCTCTGGGAACCCTTCTTTAAGGGGGAACACTAAGAACTCTGATGTATGGTGAGGACTCAGATGTAAGACTGTAGCCTCTGGTGTAAAGGGAAACTTTAGTGTAAGAAGTGTGGGGGGCTGGGGTAACTGTCAGTGCTGACTTTGGGCAGTGTGGAAGTAACAGACACTCTCGGCTTACACAACTGCAGCCAGCACCCCTGCTGGGAAGCCATAGTTCAGTCTGAATAATGTGTCCGGATTTCAGGCGGTCTGAAACCTGGACGCATGATTCCAAACCCGAACTGTCCGGGTGAATCTCGGACAGGTGGCAACCCTGGTTGCCCTATGAATGAGCAATCTGACACAAAGGCCTTCCTTGTGCTCCATTCTATTGATAGCCACAATGGTGGACTATGCTTGTCTGCCTGGCAGTTTGTCATACAAGAGCACATGTGAGAGGTTGACAACGCAGGAGCACAACTTGATGAGGAAGGGCCTGAACCATGCATGGGCAATGTGAGCCAGCAAAGCAGCTTGAAGTCTCAACCAAGAGTGCAGGTGATAGGTTGACAACACAGGAGCAGAAGTAGTCAGCCAATCACAGGAAGGACCTGAACAAGAACCTCCATGGCATGACCAGCAGGTATTCTTTTATCAAAAGCTACAAATGTAGAGGAGCAAAAACATTAGAAATGATGTTACCATGGTAAAGCTTATATAAGATTTTAGTGAAGGTTTTCTTATCTTGGGATGTGGGGTGGGGTGGGCCAGGCGCTCCTTACTTTCCTGTAAGAAGGGCCTGGCCCACCAACCCCCCATCCCATTGCTTATCTACTCTTCTAACCCACAAGTGTGAAGACTTCACTGGGTGGCAGCAAACTTACACACCCCCATCCTAAGCGCAGTACCCACGTCTTACTTTTCTTATCTTGAGTTGTATTACAGAGCTCCCAGGGGCCCCGAAATCCTGAATGATTAGTTATGCCCATACTAATTTATCTCAGATGTGGTCTTGCAACATCAGCTTAGGGATTCCACCATTTGTCAATGAGATCCCTTATCACATTGGGTGACAATTTACCTTTAACTCAATGATACTTAATGATAATACAAGGAAACTTTGCATTCATGATATATTTCACGTTGCTCAAATCATTGGCAGCATAAGTAAAAAGCTATCAAGACAACAATGAATGAAGATGGAAAATTACAGCTGAAAAAAAGATAAGAATACATAAGGACTAGAAATGACGTGTACTTTGTCAAATGAGGTGAAATCAGGTGACCATCTCATATCTATGGCACCATAAAGCTGGCCATAGACAGTTTGAACCTCGGCTGGTTCAGCAGGAACTAGCTGAGATTTGAACCATGTATGGGCAGGCTGAATGTACCCAGGTTGATCGATCGATGAACTTGGGAATAACCAGCCTGACGGATTTTACATGCAATTATTGCTAGCGGCTGTTTTATAGACACTAGCAATAATAACTGTGTCCTCTCACCCCACCCTGTCTGAAGAACACAATGATTCTGTAGGAGGGATTGATGGTCAATTGATTTTCTTCCCTGCAATCCGTGGAAAGAAAATCGCTCCTTCTGTGGCCGGCTTAAGACACCTTAGGGCAGCCTTTCTCAACTTTTTATGCCAAAGGAACCATTGCAATAATACCCCTGCTAAGATTAGCCCATTGGTGATCATTGGGAAAATGCCCCTTCCATTGGTGGTGGTCAGTGAGAAAAATGCTCATTACACAGGTGGTCGGAATGCCATCCTTACAGCCATGGCTCTGGCTTTGCCAAGTGGTATTGGACTTGGAACTATGAAGACACCATTACATGGGAGGTCAGTCAGCAACAGCTCAAGGAATCCTCAGCCACCTCTGGAGGAACCCTGGTTGAGAATGACTACCCTAGGGGGTATGAATACATACCCTCCGTCTTCTGGTTTCTTTGTGATAAGCTGGCGCTAAAAAGACTCCCCGTCTCCCTCTTCCCACCCCCTTGGACTTCAACATTTTTGCATGGAACCAGCCAGAAAGACCCTTTCCTGTGGATCATGCCTCAAGCCTGACCAACATCAAAGGTCTATGGCCACCTTAACCAAAAATATATGCTACTTTGTATAAAAACAAGATCTTCACACCCAAGATCTGCTGCACCAAAGTGTATTACTTCTTTATAAACAATTCAGTATATTATCATTGTTCTTCGAGACTTTGAAATATTCAACAATGATTCCTAATTGCTAGCATAATCATGTCGGAATTTGGGAATGACTTTTCTAAGGAATAAACCATTTACCAAGTAAGGGCTGAAGCATTCTCGGGGCACCATTGTATTATCAGATGGGTATTGTGAGTCCACTCAGCACACCTTGCATACATGTAGATACATTGGCGGGTGCTAGAGATGGTGATGGAGGGGCACCATCTAAAAACAAGTTTCAAATGAAGAGCAACCGGCACACCTCAATAATATTAATCACTGCAAAACATGCCCAATATAAGTCCGTCTGTCACAACTACATGACCAAAAAAAATTCCAACATCTCGGAAACATAACTGTCTAGGCTTCTATTAGCCATGTATTAAACTTTCATATCACATTATAATATATTATTGAGAAGCATTTGAACCTTGTTTTATCAGATGGGCTCAAAACTGTTTAGAATGAATATTTTGTACTGATTATCTGCTGGGCATTGGTCATTTAAAGGGTCAGTCCACTCACTATGTGACCTTGAGGTTACAGGAGCCACTCACTGACTTCTTGCACATCCTGGGGATTCCATGCACAATGTGATAACACAAATCCATAGCCAATCTGTACACACATACTGGGGCCAATCGCTCTACCTGCGTATATTTGGAGTTTGGAAGGAAATCAGAGTACCCAAAGCAAACATGCAGAACATGCAAACTCTATGCCGATAGTGTCCTTTTTTTTTTTTGATAGTGTCCTGGCCAAGATTCAAACCAAAGGTCAGCTCTCTGGAGGTCTGATACACCTGAAAGCCTTCTTTCATAGAATTTTCTTGGCAAATTTTATATATGGGCTGTCGCCAGATTTTTCCTCCACCCCGCCCCTCGTTTGCCCATACCACAGCCAATTTATCTACCAGCGTGTCTTTGGAGCAACCCCACATGAACACAAGAAGATGCAGACTCCATGCATTAAAGTGATATTATATATATAACAAGTCAATTCGTGCTGAAGCAAAAAACTCTGAGTACTTATAAATAATGCTGCCAGTAGACTTGTTCCAGGTGGGAAACACTAAACGTATAAAAGGGTATCACTGCGGCGCAAGCGAATCATGCATGCAAAAAGTAAACACTGAAGTTTGTGCTAATAAAAGTCCACAGTATTACTGAGATGACAGATAAAGTGCCTGTCATGTGCCCCCAGAGCAACAGCTTGCAATGGGGGCACCCAAGCAGGCTCGTTCCCCAACCGTGGCTCTGTGTGTCCATTCCCACACAGAGCCGCGGCTCAGCCATGCCCTCTTTCTCTCCCCATTGGCTTACTGCAGTGGTTCTCAACTCCGGTCCTCGAGACCTACCAACAGGCCAGATTTTAAGTATTACCTTGAGGAGATGCAGATTAGAATACTGCAATCACTGAGCAAATGATATCACCTGTGATGTATTTAAGTTATCCTGCAAACCTGGCCTGTTGGGGGGTCCCGAGGACCGCAGTTGAGAACCACTGGCTTACTGGCTGTGGTTGACAGCAGCAGGAGCTTATAGCTCCTGCTGCTGTCTCAGCCAATGGGGAGGGAGAGTCTCCGGAGAGCCAAGGCTCTCGTGCACATCGCTGGATCGAGATGGGGCTCAGTTACGTATTAAGGAGGGCTGCTACACAGAGGAGGTCTTTTTACCCAAATGCATGAAGCTAAAAAAAAAACCTTGGGCCTTTAGAATAGATTTATTTCGCAGTTTAACAAGGGAGATAGTCAGGTCTTTCTTCAACCATTCCCAATTGGTCAGGCTTGGGGCTTACATGCAGAATGTGATAAGCCATGTCCATAGCCAATCTGTAGACTGTTTACTACAATTAAAATTACTGTTTTACTGTGTAAAATACTACCTGTGTGCAATATCACTTGCAATACGTGCAATACCACCTGTGTGCAATACTACCTGCAATACGTGCAATACCACCTGTGTGCAATACTACCTGCAATACGTACTTTTTCCTCATTTGTATTTATACATTGTGTTGTGTATATACTTGTATACTATAGTATGTCTATTGTCTATTCTTTTATATATTTGCATTTATTTTTTATTTTTTCATGCTGCTGTAACAAAGAAATTTCCCCACTGTGGAACGAATAAAAATTTATCTTATCTTATCTTAGACACCTACTGGGGCCAATTATCCTACCTGCAAGTCTTTGAAGTTTGGGAGGACACTCACGTGAAGGGAGACCAAGCAAACTCCATGCAGATAATGTACTGGCTAAGATTGAAATCAAGACTCCGATGCCGCCCAGGTAGAAGTGCTAATCACTAAGCTGCTGTGCTGCCCACTTATAACTTCAGCTGGATTTGGATCTAGCAAACATTTTGAGATGACTCTTAATGAAAAGGTCCTTTGTTATTTTTGTTTTTTTCACTGTTTGCTTTGGGTGAAATGCCTAGGTTTGTGATGGGTTTCCTTTAGTCCTCCAGCATCGGTTTTGGGTGGACTGCACCCTGTCCGACCATGTTTTGGCATTGCACAATTTTTCTCGGATTGCTCTGTTTGTGTCGGCGGATTCTGTTCTGCATTATAACAGCATGCTAATGTATGGAAAAGCAGGTTATAAATAAATGGCATCTTTCATGTGGCCTCAGCTCCCCTGCCTGCACCTGCTCCTGGGGTCCTCCCAGAACTCCCTGAATACACCAGGCCTGTAGCAGGTCCTGCAGAGAGGAGGCTGCACAGCAGACACAACTAATGGCTTTGTTGTGGTGCTGGCAACTTTCACATCTCAGTCCATCAACAATGAGGGGGACGGCTCAGGCGGCACAATGCATTGTCCTTATGAAACAAGCTGTGCATGGGGGGGGTTTAGGAGAGCCTTCGGCAAGTCCTGCACCCGGACAGCTTGGCCCTGGGGACATCAGTGGACAAAACTGAGGCTGTGAGTGCAGGCCAAGCTGTCAGCATCCCCTTGTAGGCATTGTACAATGATCACCCCAAGACCCCCCCACACCATATGAACCAACCTTGCCATTCAATCAATGGAAGTGCAAGCCCAGCATTGCAGGGTGAAGTCTTGTCTTGTAGTAATGACCCCTCAAACCAGCAGAGCCCACCATGAAAGGACCAGAAAGCAAGCAGCATCCTACAGTCACAAAAAGAAGCAAAAGGAAAAAAAAAACACTCACCGAACGGAGAGGTGGGGGAAGCCCCCCGCCGGCCCATCGTCCCCCGGCTGGAGGAGACGGTCGCCCGGTTTTAGCTAGGGGGCTCTTTGTTGCTGCTGTGATGGCATGTGAGGGTCCCTGGCTGTGTGACAGTTACTGTGTTTGTACTGAGCAAAGGATGGAGCTGCTGGGCTGGAAGAGGGAGGACTGGCTGTGATTGGGAGGAGGAGACACCGACCGTGTGTGTGTGTGTGAGTGTGTGTGAGTGTGTGTGAGTGTGTGAGTGCGTATAGAGACCGTGTGTGTGTGCAGAGAGAGCGCCGGTGTCACCAATGTGTGTGTATAGCATAGCACTGTGTATATATAAATATATATATATATATATATATATACACTGTATATATAGAGACCGTGTGTATATGTGCAGAGAGAGTACCAGTGTCACCAGTGTGCGAATATAGCACTGTATATGTGTGTGCATATACAGTATCTCACAAAAGTGAGTGCACCCCTCACATTTTTGTAAATATTTTATTCTATCTTTTCATGTGACAACACTGAAGAAATGACACTTTGCTACAATGTAAAGTAGTGAGTGTACAGCTTGTATAACAGTCTAAATTTGCTGTCCCCTCAAAATATCTCAACACACCGCCATTAATGTCCAAACCGCTGGCAACAAAAGTGAGTACACCCCTAAGTGAAAATGTCCAAATTGGGCCCAATTAGCCATTTTCCCTCCCTGGTGTCATGTGACTCGTTCATGTTACAAGGTCTCAGGTGTGAATGGGGAGCAGGTGTGTTAAATGTGGTGTTATTGCTCTCACTCTCTCATGCTGGTCACTGAAGGTTCATCATTGCACCTCATGGCAAAGAACTCTCTGAGGATCTGAAAAAAAGAATTGTTGCTTTACATAAAGATGGTCTAGGCTATAAGAAGATTGACAAGACCCTGAAACTGAGCTGCAGCACGGTGGCCAAGACCATACAGCGGTTTAACAGAACAGGCTTCGCCATGGTCGACCAAAGAAGTTGAGTGCACATGCTCAGCGTCATATTCAGAGGTTGCCTTTGGGAAATAGACGTATGAGTGCTGCCAGCATTGCTGTAGAGGTTGAAGGGGTGGTGGAGTCAGGCTGTCAGTGCTCAGACCATACGCCACACACTGCATCAAATTGGCCTGCATGGCTGTCATCACAGAAGGAAGCCTCTTCTAAAGATGATGCACAAGAAAGCCCACAAACAGTTTGCTGAAGACAAGCAGACTAAGGACATGGATTACTGGAACCATGTCCTGTGGTCTGATGAGACCAAGATAAACTTATTTGGGTCAGATGGTGTCAAGCGTGTGTGGCAGCAACCAGGTGAGGAGTACAAAGACAAGTGTGTCTTGCCTGCAGTCTAGCATGATGGTGGGGGTGTCATGGTCTGGGGGTACATGAGTGCTGCTGGCACTGGGTAGCTACAGTTCATTGAAGGAACCATGAATGCCAACATGTACTGTGACATACTGAAGCAGAGCATGATTACCTTCCTTTGGAGATTGGGCCCCAGGGCAGTATTCCAACATGATAACGACCTCAAACACACCTCCAAGACGACCGCTGCCTTGCTACAGAAGCTGAGAGTAAAGGTGATGGACTGGCCAAGCATGTCTCCAGACCTAAACCCTATTGAGCATCTGTGGGGCATCCTCAAACGGAAGATGGAGAAGTGCAAGGTCTCTAACATCCACCAGCTCTGTGATGTCGTCATGGAGGTGGCACTGATTGGCACTGACAGGTGGCCCTGGATGGTACTGGCAGGTGGCACTGGCATGTGGCACTGATTGGCACTGGTTGGCACTGACAGGAGGCACTGGATGGTACTGGCAGGTGGCACTGATTGGCACTGACAGGTGGCCCTGGCATGTGGCACTGGTTGGCACTGACAGGCAGCAGTGGATGGTACTGGCAGGTGGCACTGATTGGCACTGACAGGCAGCACTGGATGGTACTGGCTGGCACTGGCAGAAGAGATGAGTAGATTCACAATGCACAGAGCGCGCTGCTTGTACGGAGATGCTCTGTGCATTAAACTGTGACCTAACTATACTGGAATGCAGAGAGTGCAGAGAGAGAGTGCAGGATTCACTTCCCAGCGGGCTCGGGCATGTGCACTTGTGCACATGCCCCAGCCCATCCTTAGCAGCCAGTAAAAAACTGGCACTTTCCTCCTGCCAGTAAATGCAAGTGACAGGAAAAGGTTGTTAGTAAAAAAATATGGCTGTGACGCTCGGCTCGGGACTGAACATGCACATGAGCGAGACCATGCCCGCTACAGTGTGTTTGTGCGGCGCTGACGGGTCTGGCAGAGGAGGTGCTCATGTTGTATGATGTCATGGTGCAAGGTAGCCAAGCAGTGCGGCTAGAGCAGTGGTTCTCAACCATTGTCCTCGGGACCCACTAACAGGCCAGGTTTGCAGGATAACTGAAATATATCACAGGTGATATAATTTGCTGCTCAGTGATTGCAGTATTCTAGTCTGCATCTCCTCAAGGTAATACTTAAAATCTGGCCTGTTGGTGGGTCCTGAGGACAGGCATTGAGAACCACTGGGCTAGAGGCTCTTCTGTGGGACAGGAGCAAGGCAAGCTGTGAATGGGACTGTCAGTGCTGTTTGGACTGAAGGGACCTCCTGGTGTCGCAGGGAGAGACTGTCAGTGTGACTCAGGGGGGGACGTGTTGTGTCAGTGGGGTGTCATCATCATCTGTGCTGCTGCTATCAGTGTAAGGGCTCTTGTACACACAGACCAGGTTGACCGCCAGCCGTGGGAAAACGCAGCAAAGTCGTGCCACGATTTTGCAGATAGGGGACAAAACATTTCTATCCTGAATGTGATTGTTCTGCGTTCAGGAGAGAGAGGATGAGGGAGGTTGAACCTCCCCTAAACACAGCAGCTTCTAAACTCTTGTAAAAGCCTGTGTGCATGGACACTGTAGGCTTTTATAGAGTTGAGTTTAGTGGCAAAAAAATGCCAAAAGCTCCTAAACTCAAGTTTAGAAGCTGTAGTGTACATAAGCCCCCTTTCACACTAAGATGTTTTTTCAGGCGCTTTTGCGCTAAAAAAGCGCCTGAAAAACTCATCCCAATGCACCCCAGGGTGAAAGTCCAAGTGCTTCCACACTGGGGCGGTGTGCTTGCTGGACATTAGGAAAAGTCCTGCAAGCAGCATCTATGGGGCGGTGCAGTGGTCGGTGTATATACCGCTCCTCTACCGCCCCTCCATTGTGATCAATGGACAGCGCTTATGAAGTGGCTGAACTTCGGAATCCCCTTTTTAACCCCTTGTGGGGGGTTAGAAGTACCCCACTCCCGCCGCCATAGCGCCGCTATAACAGTGGAAAAGTGCAGTTAAAACTAGTGTCACTTTACCGCTACTGCCCCCCCATTGTGAAAGTGCCCTAACTGTGAGAGTCAATTTCATGTGTGTGCCCCCTATTCTAATGTCTTGCCTTACTGAGTCCTGTCCCTGAACTATATCAAAAATAAAATAAGAAATATGTTTTTTGCCTTAAAGTGTTACTAAACCCACAACAGTAAAATCTGTCTGTATATGCAGAATAGCATGCTTGTTATACTCACTGTGCAACTTAAGGGGTTAATCCTCTGTATTGTGTATAAAGGCTCTTTGATCCTGTATTAACAGATCCTCCTCCTCCTGCAGGGTCTCTCTTGGCAAGGCCAGATAATACACTGGATAGTTTTCCTGCACATGCTCAGTTCGGTCTCTATCGATGGAGAGAACATTTCCTTGTTCTCAGAACTAGCCAGGTCACGTGATATTGACATCACGCATGTGGGCGTGTATACAGGCTGTAGTGGAAATCTCATCCTACGTGAACACACAGCTCTGGACAAACTCTGTAGTTTAACACGTGATCGTGGTATACAGATCATCCCAAAAAGTACATAGTGGCAATATTTTAATGTAAAAAGAAGATTTATAAGCTGTGGGCACTGTGGGGGGGCGCAGATGAACTATTTTCACATTACTGGGTTTAGTAACACTTTAAAGCGGATTTCCACCCAAAAGTTGAACTTCCGCTTTAAGTGAAGGTGACCCCCTGGCATGAAACAATTGGCATGTCTTTTTTTTGGGGGGAGGGGTGGACGGGGACCCTGCTCCTACTTCCTCTCCTGCAGAGCCGGAAGGAAGTTCACCTCTCCCCCGTCCCTCCTGGCAATCTTCTGGGAAACGTCACAGGTCCCAGAAGATTGCCTGGACATGCACAGTGCGCGCCCGGCCACAAAGCCACAGCCAGGCACCCACACTTGCTATGCCGGCGCCGCGGAGGGGAGGGGGAGAGGAGTGATGCATCGGGGCAGCCGCATCGCTGGAGCGAGGGACAGGTGAGTAGCCATTTATTAAAAGGCAGCAGCTACACTTTTTGTAGCTGCTGACTTTTGAATGGGTGGACCTCCATTTTAATATCGACCTCAAATCACATTGCTAATTGCATATTGTTGTTTGTAGCCTAAATACTGAAATTTGCACTTAAAACTGTAATTTTGTAACTTTTGGAAATGCCAGTAAAAACTTGGGTGTGCCAGTAAATTTTGGGTGTTGTGTCAGAAAATTTCAATCTGGTAGGTTGGAAACATTATTATTATACTGGATTTATAAAGCGCCAACAGTTTATGCAGCGCTTTACAATATAAAAGGGGGACAATACAGGTACAATACAATGGAATACAAGATGATTAAAAGGGCCGTGCTCAGAAGAGCTTACAATCTAATAGGGGGGGGGGGGGGTTATTT
>BLSH010281075.1:155380-187843 GCA_018402905.1 Glandirana rugosa | reverse complement strand
CCCCCCCCCCCCCCCCTCGGTTAGGGAGTGGGTAGATACAGTAGGAAATACAATATGTTTGGAAAAAGTAATATATCAACATAGGGGTAACTCCCAAAAATTTTAAAGACTTTGGGGTCCTTGGCTAGCAGTGCCGGGGCTTGCCCCAAAAGATCTAGTCATGGATAGATTGTTGGGTCCACAGGAGGAATAGAGAGATAATGCTTGACTACACTGACGGGGCAGCGACTAAAAACTTTAAGATTTTTCGTATATATCTACCTTTATGGTTGTTGATGCAATAAACCCTTATATGTCAGTTTTGCAAGGTGGTTATGGAACTCGAAATGTCACTATTTCTCTTTACCTGATGGATGCTTTTTGACACTTGGGATGTTATTGTCATGATCTGGAATGTGTAAATGCTCAATAAAACTTTTCTGGATAAAAAAAAAAATATCTGGTGAGCACAGGAATATCACTTGCTTGAAAAAATCCCCTAAACATGCATATAAAAGTGATTTCCACCATTGCTCATCTGCAGGGGCATCGCCAGGGTGAGGCGATCGAGGCTGCAGCCCCAGATGTACTAGATGTACTGTCCATAGCCCTGAGTGTCCGGGGCTGCATGAGAGCCTCGAGTGAGCAGGGTGGGTGAGCAGAGATGACATAATCTCTCTCTGCCCGCCTCGCATCACTGCTCTTCCGCCCTCACAGCCTGGCCTCTGCAATGTCGGAGGTGTGGCAAAGAGCAGAGGGTTGACATCATCTCTCGCTGCCCCCCACATCACCTCTCTCCTGTAATGTAAGGAGGGACACTCCGCTGGGGGCACCTGTGATGTAAGGAGGCACTCTGCTGGGGGCACCTGTGATGTAAGGAGGGACACTCCGCTGGAGGCACCTGTGATGTAAGGAGGGACTCCGCTGGGGGCACCTGTGATGTAAGGAGGGACTCCACTGGGGGCACCTGTGTTTTAAGGAGGCACTCCGCTGGGGGCACCTGTGAGGTAAGGAGGGACACTCCGCTAGGGGCACCTGGGATGTAAGGAGGCAATCTGCTGGGGGCACCTGTGTTTTAAGGAGGCACTCCGCTGGGGGCACCTGTGATGTAAGGAGGGACACTCCGCTAGGGGCACTTGTGATGTAAGGAGGCAGTTCACTGGGGGCACCTGTGTTTTAAGGAGGCACTCCACTGGCGGTACCTGTGATGTAAGGATGCACTCCACTGGGGGCACCTGTGATGTAAGGAGGCACTCTGCTGGGGCACCTGTGATGTAAGGAGGGACACTCAGCTGGGTGCACCTGTGATGTAAGGAGGCACTCCGCTGGGGGGCACCTGTGATGTAAGCAGGGACTCCATTGGGGCACCCGATGGAAGGAGGGACTCCGATGGGGGCACCTGATGGAAGGAGGGACTCCGCTGGCGGCAGCTGATGGAAGGAGGGACTCCGCTGGGGGCACCTGATGGAAGGAGGGACTCCGCTGGGGGCACTTGATGGAAGGAGGGACTCCGTTGGGGGCACCTGATGGAAGGAGGTACTCCGCTGGGGGAACCTGATGGAAGGAGGGACTCCGCTGAGGACACCTGATGGAAGGAGGGACTCCACTGGGGACACCTGATGGAAGGAGGGACTCCACTGGGGACACCTGATGGCATCTGGTAGCAGGCGAATGTGGCAAGTGACACGCTCAGGGCTCCCACTGATTCTGCATTATGGTGAGTTGAATGATTTAATTTTATATTACAATGTAATAATTGAAATAATGCACTTCAATCATCCTGACACCATACCAACCATGGTGCCGGAATGATTGAAATGCCAACACCAGGTGTTTGGAGTATCTTTATCTGCTGATTGTTAAACTTTCTGGAATACACATATTACTATTGTAGTGTAGGATCTGGGCCTGCTGTCCCTCCACCCCTCTTTATTTCTTTCCTTCCTTCCTTCTCTCTCCTTCCCTCCCTATCTCTTTCTTTCTTCCTTCCTCCATCCCTCCTTCATCTCAGACGTGAGCCATATCCCCTTAAACCACGCCCAATTTAAGCCACGCCCACTGTTAAATATAATATACGCCCACTATTAATATAGTTTAGACCACATCCAATTTTCGCCACAGTGTGCAATTTCTTCAGGTTAGAGCCCCTGCTCTTTTTCACACCTAGCAATGCCCCTGCTCCTCTGTATGCTTGATCACTTCCTGGTTAAGCGTGAACACAGCAACTGACTCTGCCCTACACATTACGTCATGTCACATGATTTCCTCAGAGCACCCCTGAGGAAGTTATGTTATATAATGTAACGCATAAGTTTGATACCTAAATCAAGCAAAACACTAAATGTTACAGCAACAGACTTTATGTATGCTACCCTAAGAAAGAAAGGGTCTGCCCTGTATTTTTCCATGCAGTCTATTTAAAAGAGAAGTATTTTTTTAATTTCTTTTTTTTTTTTTTTTTTAGAAATAATAATTGCCTAGGTGGATGCTGCATCTGTCCCCCGCTGGCTCTAACACTGAGAACCAAGCGATCAAACATTGTCAATTGCTCAGTCCTCAGTTCTGTGAGCAGAAGTTTGATGACTGTCAATCAGCAGTTCTCTGCTCAGCCCCCCCCCCCCCAGCTGGGCTGTGTAGAGGGCGGGAGCAGCTGGCTCAGGCTCTTAGCAGCTCGTTGAAAGGCTGAGCCAGGTCCCAGTTCAGGCTCCTGAGTAGATTCCAACCATATGGTCAGGATCTTTCCCCAGCCTGGACCAGCTCTGTGACATCAGCTGACAGCGGGCTTCGAGCTTTGACTGTGCAGCACATGCCACAATGGAGATTGAGTTGCTCTTGTGTAGTTCAGTATACATTCCACCGAAGACTTTCAGTAGCCAGATTGTGGTTCCGCTTTATAGGGACCATCTAGCACTGGATTAGTGGTTCCTACGGGTGGAAAGGGCACCAGCGAGGGACCTGGATGAGAAGGAAACCAGTGAGTATAACTGACTTCACCAGGTATGGAAAGTTTATCAACTGGCATAATGGGTTAGCAGGGGTCTCAAAACTTTCTAAACACAGGGCCAGTTTACTGTTCTTCAGACTTTAGAGGGGCCAGACTGTTACCAGTGGGAGTATAAATTGTCCTGATGTCAGTGGGAGTAAACAATACATCTTTGGTGTTAGTGGGAGGAATAATGCCCTATCGTTGGTGTCAGTAGGAGGAATAGTGTCCCATTGTTGGTGTCAGTAGGAGGAATAGTGGCCCATTGTTGGCGTCAGTAGAAGGAATAGTGCCCTATCGTTGGTGTCAGTAGGAGGTACAGTGGCCCATCTTTGGTGTCAGTAGGAGGAAGAGTGGCCCATCATTGGTGTCAGTAGAAGGAATAGTGGCCCATCGTTGGTGTCAATAGGAGGAATAGTGGCTCATCATTGTTGTCGGTAGGAGGAATAGAGGCCCATTGTTGGTGTCAGTAGGAGGAATAGTGGCCTACTGATGGTGTCAGTAGAAAGAATAGTGCCCCATCGTTGGTGTCAGTAGGAGAAATAGTGACCCATCGTTGGTGTCAGTAAGAGGAATAGTGCCCCGTCGTTGGTGTCACTAGGAGGAATAATGGCCCATCGTTGGCAGCAGTAGGAGGGATAGTGGCACATTGTTGGTGTCAGTAGAAAGAATAGTGCCCCATTGTTGGTGTCAGTAGAAAGAATAGTGCCCCATCGTTGGTGTCAGTAGGAGGAATAGTGCCCATTCATTGGTGTCAGTAGGAGGAATAATGGCCCATCGTTGCTGTCAGTAGGAGAAATAGTGGCCCATCGTTGGTGTCAGTAGGAGGAATAGTGGCCCATCATTGGCGTCAGTAGGAGGAATAGCGGCCCATTGTTGGTGTCAGTAGAAGGAATAGTGGCCCATCATTGGTGTCAGTAGGAGGAATAGTGGCCCATCGTTGGTATCAGTAGGAGGAATAGTGACCCATCGTTGGTGTTAGTAGGAGGAATAGTGGCCCATTGTTGGTGTCAGTAGGAGGAATAGTGGCCCACTGTTGGTGTCAGTAGAAAGAATAGTGCCCCATAGTTGGTGTTTGTAGGAGGAATAGTGACCCATTGTTGGTGTCAGTAAGAGGAAAAGTGCCCCGTCATTGGTGTCAGTAGGAGGAATAATGGCCCATCGTTGGCATCAGTAGGAGGAATAGTGGCCCATCGTTGGTGTCAATAGAAAGAATAGTACCCATCATTGGCGTCAGTAGGAGGAATAGTGGCCCATTGTTGGTGTCAGTAGAAGGAATAGTGCCCCATCATTGGTGTCAGTAGAAGGAATAGTGGCCCATTGTTGGTGTCAGTAGGTGGAATAGTGCCCCATCATTGGTGTCAGTAGGAGGAATAGTGGCCCATCGTTGGTGTTGGTACGAGGAATAGTGGACCATCATTGGTGTCAGTAGGAGGAATAGTGGCCCATCATTGCTGTCAGTACGTGGAATAGTGCCCCATCATTGGTGTCAGTAGGAGGAATAGTAGCCCATCGTTGGTGTTGGTATGAGGAATAGTGGCCCATTGTTGGTGTCAGTAGGAGGAATAGTGGCCCACTGTTGGTGTCAGTAGAAAGAATAGTGCCCCATCATTGGTGTCTGTAGGAGGAATAGTGACCCATTGTTGGTGTCAGTAAGAGGAAAAGTGCCCCGTCATTGGTGTCAGTAGGAGGAATAATGGCCCATCGTTGGCATCAGTAGGAGGAATAGTGGCCCATTGTTGGTGTCAATAGAAGGAATAGTGGCCCATCGTTGGTGTCAGTAGAAGGAATAGTGCCCCATCATTGGTGTCAGTAGAAGGAATAGTGGCCCATCGTTGGTGTCAGTAGGTGGAATAGTGCCCCATCATTGGTGTCAGTAGGAGGAATAGTGGCCCATCATTGGTGTTGGTACGAGGAATAGTGGCCCATCGTTGGTGTTGGTAGGAGGAATAGTGGCCCATCTTTGGTGTTAGTGGGAGGAATAGTGGCCCATCGTTGGCATCAGTAAGATAAATAGTGCCCCATTGTTGGCATCAGTGGGAAGAATAGTGCCCCATAATTGGCATCAGTGGGAGGAATAGTGGCTCATCGTTGCTGTCGGCAGGAGGAATAGTGGCCCATCGTTGGTGTTGGTAGGAGGAATAGTGGCCCATCTTTGGTGTTAGTAGGAGAAATAGCAGGCCATCTTTGGCATCAGTTGGAGGAATAGTGCCCCATTGTTGGCATCAGTGGGAAGAATAGTGCCCCATCATTGGCGTCAGTGGGAGGAATAGTGGCTCATCGTTGGTGTCAGTAGGAGGAATATTGGCTCATCATTGACGTCAGTGGGAGGGATTGTGCCCAATTGTTGGTGTCAGTGGGAGGAATAGTGTATTGTATCAGTGGGAGGAAAAGTGTTTCAAGGGCTGGATAAAGACAAGCAAAGGGCCACATATGGCCCTCGGGAGACACTGGGCTAGAGGTAAGTGGGAGGGAGGAATGGGAATGGGAATTGGGCTTTATCGCTTTCAGTGTCCCCACTGCAAGGGTAATTTTTGTTGTAATTCCCAGAGTTGGGCTTAAATCTCACCAACATGTTGCTATTCCTTCACTGTCCAACCAGCATACTGCAGACAGGTTGATGACCAAATTATATTGCTAAGCTGCAGTGCAGAAACATGAGGTCAACAGCCTGGCTGTGCTGCCCAGATGGGGTGCCTGGACAACAAGATTGGCTAAACACAACTACAGGTATTTTTTTTTAAATATATATCTGATCCAGTTGTGTATTTAGCTGCTTTCCTGAAGTTGTTTTACAAATTTTAATATACATAATATATCCCTGCCTGGACCCACATGCTCTAAACCTTCCTGGGTACAAATGGCTACAACAGCCCCAAGAAAAACTGGCACATAATGTACCATGGAATTCCAGATACTGAGCAGCACAACAAGCTATCAATCATACACAGGAACATTCTGTAGTTTCCTTGAAAACCCATTGAAATGATTGAGTCAGAGCTGGTAGCGTCCCCGGTACACAAATTCCTTGTGCAGTGTGCCGTTCTGTGCAGCTAGGGGGCGCCCTTCCTCCCACTCCTTTTATCTGACATGAAATATGATTTCAATTAAAATGTGTAGAATTACCATCTGTTTGCTCTCTATCAGTCTGCTCTCCCTAGGTCTGGGAACACGACGTCTCTGATACGGCGAGATCTCCGAGACCTGAAACGCACCGTATTATCTGTGCTGGAAACATTTAGTCATCGCTCTGAAAATTGCAACAATTATACGGCGTTACATTACGTTCTAATCGTTATGATCCTCCCGGCTACGAATGGCGGTCGCTGGTGGCGCTTAGCGAGGAATCATCACGCTTTAATGCATATAACTGAACCGTGAGATGATTACAAGACATTAAAGTGTGAAAATTCATAATGAATACACACAGATACAATCCCTTTGGATATAAAAATGGGAATCGATTAAAAAAAATCCCTTTAAGAACAGAAATTAAAAGTTATTTTGTACAGGTGGAAAAGCTGCATCGGTCTTAAAACTTCTAGAAAAAAAATCCCTCCGAAAAACCCACCTCCCCTCGCTGCTGCAATTCCTTTACGCCAGGGGTCCTCAAACTATGGCCCTCCAGTTGTTCAGGAACTACAATTCCCATCATGCCTAGTCATGTCTGTGAATGTCAGATTTTTACAATGCCTCATGGGATGTGTAGTTCCGCAACAGCTGGAGAGCCGTAGTTTGAGGATACGTGCTTTACGCCATTGGATTTTTTTTTCTTTATTTCTTCTTCTTTTTCTTCTTTTTTCTTCTTCTTCTTTCTTCTTGGCTCAGTCATTTATTTTGCCATTATATTTTGGCAAAAATAAATACGGACCATACTCATAGCTTATCTACATAAACATTAAAGTAATAATAGCCAAGTTGAGTATGTGCAGTCTTGGGTTATTATAAGCGTGGGAAAGTAATGATTAAATAATTACTATCATTACATATGATGGGCCCGCCCCCCGTGCTAGCTATTTAAGTAAGGTGTCATTGATGGTCTGGTAGCAGAAGACGTCATTGGACGAAACGCGTCACTTCTGATTCCGCCACTTGCCCTGTTGGAACGCAAGAACACACAGAGGAAGTACATACTAGTCTTTTTCAAAAAGGACACGGATAGACCAACACAGGCGCAGGAGTGATTTGGGAGAAAAGTGACTGTTTCTGCTTTAAACTTGTTGAATTTGGATGAACATTTGCTTATTTTATATCGTTTGATACAATAAATATCGAGTTTTATTGAAATACACTATGGAGCTATTCCCTTTCTTTTCACAACTTGAGTGAATTACCCACCACGGTGAACCTGGATGAAACACACAGAGGATTTACCATACACACAAGACAGATATCGGGAGATCACATCTCCTCACAGGACCCCAGATTCACCTGCCTAAGACAGGCGCCTCTGCGCTTTACCCCTGTGTGGGGTGGCGCTGACCGGTAAGCAGGGTGGCAATTGGGGAGCACGTGTGACTCACAAAGAAAAGTTTTATGGACTTCACTATATGGACACTTATTATATGTTGATTACTTGAATATTAGAGATTTTTTTTTTTGCATACTCTTCTTTCTGCAATAGTATTGCTTACATATAAGAAATTGTTGCAAGGCACAGCAATTGAGCACAGACCCCTTTGTAGGGGTCCTTATGGTTTTATACTACTGTGTTTTTATGATTAAGGGGTATTAACAGCTAACACTTGGACACATTATTACTTTTAGTTTTATATCACCTAAAGCACCTTTCATCATATTGTTATATTATTTTATCATTTCCTAAGCACTTTACAAGCCGTTGCTATTCATATACACAAACACATAAGAGTCTACTGCACACTAACTCACACCAAGCACTTTATATGTTAATGATGCACTAAGGAGCTGATTGGACATAGTATATCGTTTAATAAGGGAAGCGCCAACCCAGCTTAAGATAAGGTTTACGCCATTGGATGCTGCCAGTCTTACCACTTTAATGACTGAATGACAGTCTGGGGAGAGGTCATCAAGCAGTTGGGGCTCAAAATACCACTGCAACTACTACCTCAAAAATGAACAAAAAACATAAAATCAATGTTGTATATCGCAGCTTGTCTTAAGTGAAGTGCATTTGATTTTCTTTATAAAGCAGTCACAGACTTAGAAGAAAAGCCTGTTCCCTGCCAGATAAACTGAAGAGAATGACCTTGCTCTCTGTTGGGAAGCAGTGGTCTTTCTGCAGAGGTGAGGCACACCTCCTACTGAAAGCAGAGTGACAGAGAGATGAGTTCATTGCTATGCTGCTTCTCATTCACTGTCCAATCACAGGCTAAGGGCAGGTCCTTGACAGCCTAGGCCAGTGATGGCGAATCTTGACACGCCAGTTGTTTTGGAACTACATTTCCCATGATGCTCATGCACCCTGCAGTGTGGTGGAGCATCATGGGAAATGTAGTTCCAAAACATCTGGGGTGCCTCGGTTTGCCATCACTGACCTAGGCCCTTAGGAAGTTGGTTGAATGATGCTGGTTGTTATTATCCTGGAGGACTGAGGACATCTAGTGGCAGAAATGAAGAACTGCAGAGGCAGCTCCAGATTAAAGTGGTTGAAACTTTTTTTGTGTATTAAAATAACAAACATGTTATACTTACCTGCTCTGTGCAATGCTTTTGCACAGAGCAGCCCTGATCCTCTTTTTCTGGGGTCCCCGCCAGCATCCAGGCCCCTCTACTTCAGCCTCTTTCAATGGGGGGCACCCGCGCATGCTCGCTCCCGAATCCTACGGCTACGTCCATTGACAAAGACAGCGAGACTCGGCCCCGCCCCCTACAGGATCTGATTGACAGCAGCGGGAGCCTTAAGTGGTAAAGACCTTCAGCCTTTACCACTTAAGGCTCCATTCACACTGGTGACTTGTCCTTCGACTTTAGATACTAAAGTCACATGACAAGTCGCACTCCATGTTTTTCAATGACAACAATTCAGATATGTGAGACTTAAAGTCGCAGTGACTTTTATTCAGTCACTCATTTGGTCTGACTTTCATGCAATTTGAGTGCCATAGACTGTAATGTCAACCCTCAAAAGTCGCATTAAAGTTGCACCTGAATGTTATACATGTGGCAGTTGTGCAACAGTTGTCAAATCCAAAGTTGCACCCATCCAAAGGTGCGTCAAAGTTGCACTTCAAAGTTGCATGACTTTGGAGTCCTATAAGTGTGATATCCGCCACTCTCTGATCCGATCCTGTCATGAAAATCCAGACGGATGGAAACCCTATTCTCCATCCGTCTGTAGAATCGGATAGGAGCGGATCAGATGAAAACAGACAGACGGATCCATTTTCATCCGATCTCCATAGAGGACAGTGGTGCACTGACAGATTTGTCTTCGCCTGCTCAGCGGTGATCAGCGAATCGATCCCTGCTGAGCAAAGCAGAGTCCGCAAACGGACAAGCCCGTGTGAAAGGGGCCTTAAGGTGAGTATTGTAGCAAAAGCTGCTTTCTATTCTATCTTTGATGGACTATTTATTTTTTTATTCATTTTGACTGCTGTTTAGTTTTAAAGCCCAACTCCATATGGGGCACAGGGGCGCTGCCCCCCTAATCCATACGTCCGGCCCCCTAATCTACGTGCGGGGTGCCGGACACATGGATTCCAATGGGGTTTTTTCTTTTTTTTTTTTTTTTAGAAGCACGTGATTAGAGCCAGAGGTTCTAATAGGCTTTAAAAAAAGGGTAGGTTTGGGGCGCAGAGCACCGGTCCCCGAGCCCACCGAGTTGTGTGACAATAGCAAATTAATATTCGCTTTTGTCTTCCCGATTCTCCTCCCGGCCAATCAGGAAGTGGGTCCTGAGACCCGTCACCCAATTGGCTAAGAGGAGAAGCGATCTTATTGGCAGCTGAGGAGAAGGAGGGAGGAGATGCAGGGGAAGCCGTCGTGAAAAAAACCAAGAGGAGGAGACTCCTCCTGCTGTTCGGAGGAAGCGCTGCTCGCGACCTAGATGGGACCATGGGACCGACCGACCAGTCGTCACTCATCTAGGGGACATAGAAAAAAAAAGATCTACTTACCTGATCCTCCACTCCTCTTCTCCTCCATGCTCCAGCGGTCTAAGGTCCTGACATCATCAGGGTCCCAAACCCTACACTGGGCATGATGATGCCAAGGGACAGTCCACCATGGGAGCATGGGGGAGCTCCACCTGCTGGGGAAACAGAGGATCAGGTAAGATAAAGTGCAAAAAGTCTCCCCCTGGATATAACAAACAATGAACTCTTGCAGTGCAGTTGTAGCCCCCACTGCAAGGGATAATATTTAAGTTTCTCGGAGTTGGGCTTTAAAGTAGACTGAACATGAAGTCGCTGGAGTGTGCGCCACTGCTCTTCTTTGTCGCAATCACTCTGTGTTTAATTTGGGGAATACAGGAAATAAATGGGGTTCACAAGAGGAACCTCTAAGTCAATCTGAGCCTGGACTGGTCCCCAGAATTTGCATGGCCGGGCACCTCAGGTTTACTGCACAGTGATAAAAATAAAGTGTAACTGACGTCCTTTTTATCGCCTACAGCTGCTTAGCCATCTTTATTGCCGCAATAGTCACTTTGCATATTAACTTTCTCTTTTTAGTGTGGCTGCTTTGCTGCAAAAAAACATGAACATCCCCAGGACGATATTTTTTATTAAATGTGTATAAAATATTTAACGCTTGCCAGGGAAATAAAAATTGTGCAAATAACGTTTCTGCCTGGACCTTTCCCCCATAGTTTGTGTGCTCAGATTTGTTGTGTTTGAATTTCAGAAGATCACAAAATAAAACATTGACTGTAACCTTCCTGGGCCCCTTCCCTTTAATGACACCCTGACAAATGGGACGCTTGGCACGCAGATTGAAGGTGCACAGAACTACCTGATGATATTTCTCAGGTCAGCAATACAGAATTTTGGACAAAAAAAAGCCCCACAGTCACCCAGTAGGGGTTTAAAACTAAAAGAAACGCAGATTTGGCTGCAATACTAACCTCTTTTACTGTGCTGACCCTGCAGTAGTTCCTTTCCACCATTAGATGTCCTCAGTGTACTGGTTGAATGATAATGCCCAGCATCATTCAACCCCAAAGATTCAGACCATTCTCTAAGTGTGAGGAGTCATTAAACCCACCCCTTGGAGGGGGGGGGGCCATTAATACAATACCCTGTCTTTCCACACAGTGATGCCATCAAGTATTTGTACCTGGACTTTGAAACTTTTGAAACACAGACATTGGTTGATTTTAAAGCGGTGCGTATGAACTACAGGCTTAATACACAAATTAAATACATATGAGGGAGCTGTTTTACCTGCCAAAATATTTGCATTTCTGTCCATCTGGTTTAAGTCTGATCATTGGAGGAGAGCAGGCTGAGTTCCCAGCACAGCTAGAGAACTGATCACACTGTGCTTGCATGGCTAGTGTGGTCAGTTTTTAATAGGAAAGCACAGGAACTGGCAGGAACACCAGGGATTTCACACAAAAAAGCAATACAAAAATAACAGGATACTTTTTTTTTATAGATTCCAAGTACATGGTACAGCAGGCACATATAATTCTTGAGTAGCCTATTCATCAACCAGATTCCGACCACCCCACGTACATTTACTGTGGCAGGGCGGCCGCTCTGGACAGAATCACATAGCTGTATGTGATTCTGCACTTCCAGGTCTAGGGCGCGCAAGTGCGCACCACCGGTGACCCACTTCAACTGGGATTGGACACAAAAGGAAGCCAATCGGCGGGTCCAACAGACCCTGAGGTCCGCCGGGACTCATGATCCCTCGGGAGACCAGAAGTAAACAAGGCAGATCGCCATTCTGTGACAAGGGAAGGCTGGGATCCTGTTTTTCTGCTAAGAAAGAACATGGATCTCTGCCTTCCCACAGTACAAGTACCTCCCACACCGTTAGCAAGCACTCCCTAGGATCACATTTAACCCTTTGATCACCTCTAATGTTAAGTTAACCCTTTCCCAACCAGTGTCATTTGTACAGTGATAGAGCATATTTTTAGCACCGATCAGTGTATTAGTGTCACTGGTCCCCAAAAAAGTGTCAAAAGTGTCCGTTAGGCCTCTGCTAAAATATTGCAGTCCCGCTATAAGTCGCTGATCGCAGCGATTACTAGTAAAAAAATAAATAAATAAAAATTCCAAAAATATATCCCATAGTTTGTAGATGCTATAACTTTTTTGCGCAATCAATATATCAATATATGCTAATTGGGATTTATTTAACCAAATGTTGGCCTAAATTTATGAAGAAATTAGATTTTTTTAATTTTTTTCATTGGATGCGTTTTGAAGCAGTAAGTAAAAAATATAGTTTTTTTGTCTTTTGTCTTTATAGCGCAAAAAATAAAAACTGCAGAGGTGATCAAATACCACCAATAGAAAGCTCTATTTGGGGGGGAGGGAACAAAAATATTATTTGGGTACAACGTTGCATGACCGCGCAATTGTCAGGTAAAGTAACGCAGTGCCGAATTGCAAAAAATGGCCTGGTCATGAAGGGGGGTAAATCCGGAGCTGGAGTGGTTAAGTTGCAAAATATATTTTGTGTCTGTACACTGTATTGGATAGTCTTTGGTACAATGTATTGGTACCTATGCGGTGAGCCCGTGCTGTACACTATATAGATATATTGGACTTCATCCCAATCACTGCTAAAGCGTCTATTACTGGAAATAATAACAGGCTGCTTATAGGAGAGCAGAGACTAATGTCAGTGAGGCCGGCGTGATCACCAGACGCCACACTTCTGCAGACTGATATCCGCGGCCTGGCTACAAGCTAAATGACAATTTCTTGCATGGATGGCTTGTACCTTTCCCCGCTGATGGAAAAACAACCATTTAGGAAAACATCATTTTTTCCCCCCACACATTACAACTTTGTCATTCTCTTCTGCCATACTCATACAGGTAGCAGTAAAAGTCTACAAAATACAAAGCATTATGTGTACAGTAATTCTTCATACATTTCTCATGTCAGGATGTGTGAGACACTGTCTGCATGGAGTATGTTTGCTCTTCCCGTGTTTGCAGAAAAATCCTATGGGTGCTTGGATTTTCTTGCTCAGCCCAAAAGCATATGGGTTGGGTTTTTCAATTTCCAGCTAAATTGGTCATCATGTGCACATGCTTGTTTATGATTGTGGTGGGGTAAATGGATTATAGCTCCTCTGGGGTGGGGCTAATGTGACCCAGGCTATGTGATCTGTAATACTGTCATGGAGGGAAAGGTGTGGATCCTTCATCCGTAGGCTCGCACCAAGGTTCACAGGATGACCCATCTGTCCTTCAGTTATTTGCAAGAAGTGTCCAATTTGGGCTTCCATTCCATTTATGTTCTATTTGGAGATTTTATTGGCTTAAACATCTAAGGCAGTGGTCTCCAAACTGCGATCCATGGACCAGATATAGCCCTTTGTATGCCTTTGTCTGGCTCTTGGGAAACGATTGCTCCCACTGATAGCAATGATACAGCACTATTCCTCCCACTGACATTAACGATGGGGGACTACTCCTCTAATTGATACCAACGATGGGATACCCACTAATACCAATGGTGCGGCATTATTCCTTCCATTGACACCAATCATGGGGCACTATTCCTCCCACTGATACCAATGATGTAGCACTATTCCTCCCACCGATACCAACAATGGGGCACGATTTCTCCCACTGATACAATGATGCAGCACTATTCCGCCCACTGATACCAATAATGGGGCACTATTCCTCCCACCGATACCAACAATGGGGCACTATTCCTCTCACTAATACCAATGAAGAGGCACGATTTTCCCACTGATACCAATGATGGGGCACTATTCCTCCTGCTGATACCAACAATGGGGCACTATTCCTCTCACTGATACCAATGAAGAGGCACTATTTTCCCACTGATACCAATGAAAGGGAACTATTCCTCCCCACTGATACCAATAATGGGGCACCATTCCTCCCACTGATACTAACAATGGGGCACTATTCCTCCCACTGATACCAATGATGTAGCACTATTCTGCGCACTAATACCAATGATGCAGCACTATTCCTCCCACCGATACCAACAATGGGGCACTATTCCTCCTACCAATACCAACAATGGGGCACGATTCCTCCCACTGATACCAATGATGCAGCACTATTCCTCCCACTGATACCAATGATAAGGCACTATTCCTCCCACGGCTACCAACAATGGAGCACTGTTCCTCCCACTGACACCAATGATGCAGCACAATTCCCCCCAATGATACCAACGATGGGGCACTATTGCTCCCAATAAAACCAATGAAGAGGCACTCTTCTCCCACTGATGCTAATAGTGGGGAACTATTCTTCCCACTGACACCAATGTTGGGAAACTATTCCTTCCAACTGACACCAATGAAGGGGCACTATTCTCCCACTGACACCAATGAATGGGCACTATTACTCCCACTGACACCAATGATGGGACACTATTCCTCCCACTGACACCAATGATGGGGTACTATTCCTCCCACTAATACCAAAGATGGGGCACCACCCATCCCACCAGTACTAACTATGGGGCACTATTGGGGGGTCGTGACCGGCATGTGAGTGGAGGAGACGTGTATAGCTGGAGCTCCAATCCTGCCATCTTTCCCTAAATCCCTGTCAGCATTTTCTCGTACCTCTCCTTTTCACGGTGACCACCGCCAGCCTCCCTGTTCCTTCCTTTATCATCTGGGATGCCCTGCTTCTCAGTGACCATAGCCAGCCTTCTTCATTCCCTGGGACACCCGCCTGTTGTTTACCTGGTCAGATGGGTCCGCCAAAAACTCACTCCACCCAGCCTGAAACTAGCGCTCTCCGCCAATCCCCCTTGGCAGACGACACTTCTAACACAAGGCCACAGGCTGCAGCTATGTCTGCTACCACACAGACCTCCACTGAATCTACAGCGCCAGACTACTCTTCTGGTGAGGAGATACTGGCGGCTATAACAGCCTGCAGAGAAACATTAACAGCTAAGATTGACTTTTTGATGACGGATGTCAGTTTCATCCGGCAGCATCTGGAAAAATTAAAGTCCTGGGTTACCGAGGTGGAGGACAGGGTTTCCATGGTGGAGGAAGTGGTCCGATCAGATTCCAGGGAAGTGCAGGCTCTGAAGCTGCAGGTAAAGGCGTTCCAAGACCGGGCTGTGGATACCGAAAATAGGCTGTGAAGGAACAATATCCGTATTCTGGATCTCCCTGAGGAGGCTGAGATTTCTAAGCCTGCCTGGCTTCAAACATGCTTGGGATAAACATAAATGTATAGTCAGACAACGAGGTTAATGTAAAAAAAAAAAATAAAAAAAATAAAAAGGGGCAGACTCTATGGACTACTCAGACTTTTTCTGCCGTCACTTTTCTATGTTTCTATGAATTTACAGAACACCTCCTGACTACCCTATTTGGATTAACCAACATGCCACCCACCTTCGTGGTGGAGAGGGCCCATAGGGTTCCGCCGATCCCTCCCAGACCGGGAGCCCCTTCGTGCCCCTTTCTCCTTCGCTTGCTAAATTATAGAGATAGATATCGCATCCTGGCTGCAGGCCGTGCTATGCAGGAGATCACCTATGAAAACACTAAGCTTTTTTTCTTTCCTGATTATTCTCAGGAGGTGCAACAATGCCAAAAAACTTTTAAAGAAGTAAATTCGCTTTGGTCTTCTCTGTCCCAGCAGGCTGAGAATTACCAATGGTGACCAAACGCACTTTTTTTGACATTCCTGAGGCGGCTTCTGCATGGCTGGATACTCGTTAAGGCTTTAACCACCATTCCATGACAAAGGTTTTTTTTTTTTTCTTTGGTTAACTTTTTTTTTTTGCTTTCATACATCTGGAGCTCCAGCAATACTTCCAAAATGTATAGACAAAATTAATCAGCGCAAATATCACTAAAAAATACAATTTCTAATTAGTGGCTGCTAGCAGAAACTGTTTTCACCTCACCAGACAAATAAAATCAATAAATCATGTGCAGCGCTACCTCCCTACCACAATAAAGTGCTAGTGCTCAATTACTATCCTCCCCTACTGTAGGGGAGGCGTCTTACATCTGCAGGCCACATCGCGGCCATCAGGAGCTGTTTGTACTGAGTGTACATACTGTATGCGTTAATTAGCTGGCAAGGCTTAATGTGCTTTTTTCTGTAAGTGCACACTGTTTGTTTTGGGGCATAATAAATTGAATATACAGAGAGCATTAGTTTGCTTTTGCCTTTCTTTTACATGTATTGAGGAATTGTGATAAGAACCATAAGGAGATCTAGCCTTATCTATACATTTTGGAGGAGTACATCTGAGAGCTATCCCAGCTGGTCGCTATATCCCAAGGTTGTTGATGAATGCGCATTGAATACATGAGTGAGGTGAGCGGCCAATTTGATTGGTGGAGGATCCCATATTGAACACTTCCTTTCTCTGTGCACCCATCAGGAACTAGCTTAGCTGTCCCTTTTGGATCTATCTTATATTTTACAACACGTCCCACATAAGGACTTTTGTTGCTGCTAATTATCCTTTGTATTATCTTTCACTGAAGATTTACTTTGCTGTGATTAATGCAGGGCTGGGTTAACATAGGGGCTATTGGAGCTGCAGCTCCAGGCCCCTTCCTTAAGATAGGCCCAGCCCAATGGTGTGAGTGAGTTACTAATACTGCCCAGACCTGTATACAGTGTACACATGATTGATATGTAATTTGCGGCAGCATATTTAATTTGTTTTAACAAAAAATTGTTTGCATTTACATTTTATTTATTTCCATAAAAAGGCCTCACCATAATCCTCAGCACCAGGCCCATGATGCTCTTAATCCAGCCCTGGATTTATGGACATTTTTTGGATTGCACCAGCACGTTATTATTATAATTGAGAAGATATATTCATGTATATTTTTTATGATTGATGTCGCTATAAGCACTTTCTTTAATGATTTATTGCACACTTTTTTCATGAATTGAATAATCAATTCCATAATTGAGCACTAGAACTTTATTGTGGTAGGGAGGTAGCACTGCACATGATTTATTGAATACTTCCAAAATATTTGGCTTTTCTTATAAATGGTTTTATTTATGTGTGTGTTTGCTATCAAGGGGACTCCACCTAGCAGCCTCCCCTTTTTGGATGCTTGCTCCTCAGAAGACTAAGTGTTCCTCTTGAATAGAGGATTCAAAATTTGTGGACATAGTATTATACTATTGCCTCTTATTGTTTGGCTATTGGGTATAGGCCCGGTCTACACCTTCTTGGGGTTAGTCGTCGGTGTTAAGAATAGGGTAGGGAGGCACCTCGGTGCCTACTGGGGAAAATGTTTTTGATGTATGTCTTAGTTTTAAGTTTATCTTTTATTATCTCTATGTTTACTTATAGCTATCATTGGCACTGGCTCCCTTGGTCTTTGCTGCTTATGAGAAACTTTATCGGGCTCCAAAAATCGCTCTTTTAAATTTAGAGTTTAATCCATGAACATTCCAAGGCAGAATGTCAAATGCGGTGGTATCACGTATTGTGATTCCAGTTACACAATACCATGCATGCACTGATAACATAGAGTCTATGTTATCAGTGCATGCATGGTATTGTGTAACTGGAATCACAATACGTGATACCACCGCATTTGACATTCTGCCTTGGAATGTTCATGGATTAAACTCTAAATTTAAAAGAGCGATTTTTTTTCATTATCTAAAATCTCATTCCCCTCATGTGATACTTCTCCAAGAGACGCATCTCATGGGCAGCAAACTATAGACACTAAAAAAGCCGTGGATCCAGAAAGACTACCTTGCCTCTTGTTCTACCTTTGCCCAGGGGTATCTATATTAATTAGCAAGGCATTTCCTTGTGTGGTTGAACAGGTTCATCCGCATCCCGAGGGAAAATACAGGGGCCTGATTTACTAGAACTCCCAAATCTACTCCAGCAGTGCCTTAAAATACCTCCCAATTAAAGGCAATTAAGACTTCAACTCTCACAAACTAGGAGGCAATGCAAACAGAACAGAGCTCTATTTGCCTGGAAACATGCCTCTCAGATCACATATGCCGCACACTGGCCGTCAATCGGATTCAAACCTGTAACTTTCAAATGCCTCCATTTAAACATTCAATGCAAGTTGATTGCCCTAAAAAGTGTATGGGGACCTGGGTCCTGCTCTAGGGGACATGTATCAATAGAAAAAAAAGTTTTTAAATCAATTGTTTTTTTTCAGGAGCAGTGGTTTTAATAATACTTGAAAAAAACCCCAAAAATATTCCTTTAAATATCGTGCTTGGGGGGGCCCTTCGTATGGGTCTCTGTGATGTTTAAAACAGTGCCACCGCAAAATGACATTTGTAAAGGAAAAGTTGTCATTTAAAATCACTCACAGCTGTAATGTATTACCGGTTCTCGCAATATAGATAAAGATCATTGAAAAAGCATTGCGTTGGGAGTCGTCCCCCCCCCCCCCCGTCAATACCAGGCCCTTTGGGTCTGGTGTAAATTTTAAGGGGAACCCCGGCAAATAAAAATTAAATCATTTTCGTAGGGGTCCCCCCCAAAGTCCATAACAGACCCTTCAGGTCTGGTATGGATTTTAAGGGGAACCCCACGCCAAGTTTTAAAAAAATGGCATTGAGGTCCTCCCAAAACCCAAACCAGACCCTTATCCGAGCACGCAGCCATGGTATGGCAGGAGGGGGTGGGGACGAGTGAGCGCACCTCCTCCGAACCTTACCAGGCCACATGGGGAGGGTGCTTTAGGGTCTGGTTTGGATTTTGGGGGGACCCCAATGCCATTTTTCTAAAAATTTGGCATGGGGTCCATCTTAAAATTTTTGTTTAATATTGGCGTGGAGTTCCCCTTAAAATCTATGCCAGACCCTTATCTGAACATGCATGTACTGTATATAGTCTACACAGTGGTGTAGTGGATAGCACTTTCGCCTGGCAGCAAAAGGGTTGCTGGTTCAAATCCCAACCACAACACTACTTACCTGGAGTTTGCATGTTCTCCCTGTGCCTGCGTGGGATTCCTCCGGGTACTCTGGTTTCCTCCCACATTCCAAAGACATGCTGGTAGATAAATTAGATCTTGTCTAAATTGGCCCTAGTATGTGTATGAATGTGAGTTAGCTCCTTGAGGGTAGGGACTGATGTGAATGTACATTATATATGTAAAGCAATGCATAAATTAACAGCGCTATATAAGTACCTGAAATAAATAAATAAATACACTGAATGCAGCGTAATATATATATATATATACACCATACTGCACATATATATTCCTACACTGACTGTATATACTCTAGCTATACTGTATACTACACTCCACTGCCTAACCTTTTGCTATCTCCACAAATGTTTTCACTATATTCGGCCGCCTCCCCCGTCCCAAAGCACACACCCACCTCATGTTAAAGACATGTGGCCTGGTTTGGTCCAGGAAGGGGGGCCCTCGCTTGTCCCACCCATCCTGACCGCCAGGCTGCATGCTCAGAAAGGATCTGGCATCGATTTTGGGGGTATCCCCCGACGTTTTGTAAAAAAAATTTGGCTTGGGCTTCCCCTTAAAATCCATCCCTGAGCCAAAGCTTGGTATGGATTGGGGGACAATACATTATAGCCGCAAGCAAGTTGAAATGACATTTTTGATCAATGCGGGGGAGGATGTGGGAGCTATATTTGGTGTGGGTGGAGTTCATTGATTTGTTTATTTGGCCTCACCACACAACTGTTTGCAGCCCATGTGCACACAGCACTTCCTGTTTACAGCCACATTACACTTCCTGCTGATGTATATCTGTAAGGACTATGCAAATATAAATGAGAAGGTGACTTATCAGTGCTGGTTCACCAATGTTGGGAAACTATTCCTTCCCACGGACACCAATGAAGGGGCACTATTCCTCCCACTGACTTCAATGTTGGGACACTATTTCTCCCACCGACACCAATGAAGGGGCATTATTCCTCCCACTGACACCAATGATGGGGCACTATTCCTCACATTATTACCAAAGAAGGGCCACTATTCCTCCCACTAATACCAAAGATGGGGCACCACTCCTCCCACCAATACTAACAATGGGGCACTATTGGGGGTCATGACCGGCATTAGAGTGGAGGAGACGTGTATAGCTGGAGCTCCGATCCTGACATCTTTCCCTAAATCCCTGTCAGCATTTTCTTGTACCTCTCCTTTTCACGGTGACCACCGCCAGCCTCCCTGTTCCTTCCTTTATCAACGGGGATGCCCTGCTTCTCAGTGACCATAGCCAGCCTTCTTCATTCCCTGGGACACCCGCCTGCTGTTTACCTGATTCCCCGAAAACTCACTCCACACAGCCTGAGACTAGCGCTCTCCACCGATCCCCCTTGGCAGACACTTCTAACAGGAGGCCACAGGCTGCAGCTATGTCTGCTACCACGCAGACCTCCACTGAATCTACAGCGCCAGACTACTCTTCTGGTGAGGAGATCCTGGCAGCTATAACAGCCTGCAGAGAAACATTAACAGCTAAGATTGACTTTTTGATGACGGATGTCAGTTTCATCCGGCAGGATCTGGACAAATTCAAGTCCCAGGTTACAGAGGTGGAGGACAGGGTTTCCATGGTGGAGGAAGTGGTCCGATCAGATTCCAGGGAAGTGCAGACTCTGAAGCTGCAGGTAAAGGCGTTCCAAGACCGGCCTGTGGATACCGAAAATAGGCTGTGAAGGAACAATATCTGTATTCTGGGTCTCCCTGAGGAGGCTGAGGGGTCTAAGCCTGCCGAATTTACAGAACACCTCCTGACTACCCTATTTGGATTAACCAACATGCCACCCACCTTCGTGGTGAAGAGGGCCCATAGGGTCCTGCCGATCCCTCCCAGATCAGGAGCCCCTTTGCGCCCCTTTCTCCTTCACTTGCTAAATTATACAGATAGATATCGCAACCTGGTTGCAGGCCGTGCTATGCAGGAGATCACCTATGAAAACACCAAGCTTTTTTTCTTTCCTGATTATTCTCAGGAGGTCCAACAATGGCGAAAATCTTTTAAAGAAGTAAATTCGCTTTGGTCTTCTCTGTCCCAGCAGGCTAAGAATTACCAATGGTGACCAAACCCGCTTTTTTGACATTCCTGAGGCGGCTTCTGCATGGCTGGATACTCGTTTAGACTTTAACCACCATTCCATGACAAAGGTTTTTTTTGTTTTTTTTTTATTGCTTTCATACATCTGGAGCTCCAGCAATACTTCCAAAATGTATAGACAAAATTAATCAACTCAAATATCACTAAAAAATAAAATTTCTAATTAGTGGCTGCTAGCAGAAACTGTTTTCACCTCACCAGACAAATAAAATCAATAAATCATGTGCAGCGCTACCTCCCTACCACAGTAAAGTGCTAGTGCTCAATTACTATCCTCCCCTATAGTAGGGGAGGAGTCTTACATCTGCAGGCCACATCACGGCCATCAGGAGCTGTTTGCACTGAGTGTACATACTGTATGCGGTAATTAGCTGGCAAGACTGAATGTGCTTTTTTCTGTAAGTGCACACTGTTTGTTTTGGGGCATAATAAATTGAATATACAGAGAGCATTAGTTTGCTTTTGCCTTTCTTTTACATGTATTCAGGAATTGTGATAAGAACCACTGCTGCCAACTGTCCGTAAATTTACGGACAGCCAGTAAAAACAGGGCAGTTTTTTTTGGGTGTCCATAAAAGTCCATAGCAGCCGAAAAGTGCCAGTAAAAACGGCGGCCATCGGCTCCGGTCAGAGCTGCGCATGTGCAATTACGGAAATTCCTGAGCGGCGAGTGAGAAGATCCGATCCTGACCCTGAGATGAATTGGACGACCACTCCCTCCTGCTGTCAGCTAGCGCCTCTGCCCAGCCCATCCGCCCTCAAATGAGGTTACTGTATTTTCCCGCCACACCACTGCCAGCCAGCACCTGACCAGAGCAGACACTCTGGATGGATGGATTCTCCTGATTCCTGCCTGCCTCCCTGCTCTGGCTGACCTTGCAGCCCTCCTGGTGACAGTGGTGAGTGCAGTGCGCTTCCTCTTCAAGCCAGCCAAAAAGAGTCGGGACAGTGAGTGTGGGACTGTTTGACACCCACACTGTCTCTGCTCACTCTGACAGACAGCCGCCAGCCAGGCTGCAGGAGTCTCTCTCTTAGTGTGAGTGTGCGCTGTATGAGTGCAGTGTGCGCTGTATGAGTGCAGTGTGCGCTGTATAAGTGCAGTGTGCGCTGTATGAGTGCAGTGTGCACTGGATAAGTGGCAGGAGGTAATTGAAGGATGGTGTAATGAAAACAGGAGGTGATGGGGATGGTGTGATGGAGATGGAGGGATGGTGACAGGAAGTGATGGGGGGGAGCATTGTGTGATGGAGACAAGAAGTGATGGAGGGATGGAGAAGGGGGGATGGTGTGATGGAGATGAGGAGTGATGGAGGGATGTAGACTGGAGGGATAAAAACAGGAGCTGATGGAGAAAGGAAGTCTTTAGAAGTGGGGACCTAAATTCTGGTAATCTTAGTGGCTACCAGGGATTTCACCTCACTTTCTGTGGTGGTTATGGAACAGAAATTAAGGGGAAATCTCTACAATTTGACATGGGTGACAAAACTTATAGACTAAATAATCTGCCCTTATTATATTGAAAATAACAGAAATATGTTTACCTTGCTATCTACCTTAAATCACATAGCTATTTGCACAGTGTACTTGCTTGTAGTCTAAATACTGAAATTTGAACTGAAAACTGTAATTTTGTAACTTTTGTAAAATGGCAGTAAAAACTTGGCTGTACCAGTAAATTTTGGGTGCCATGTCAGTAAATTTCAATCTGGTAGGTTGGCAACACTGATAAGAACCATAAGGAGATCTAGCCTTATCTATACATTTTTGAGGAGTACATCTGAGAGCTATCCCAGCTGGTCGCTATATCCCAAGGTTGGGGATGAATGCGCATTGAATACATGAGTGAGGTGAGCGGCCAATTTGATTGGTGGAGAATCCCATATTGAGCACTTCCTTTCTCTGTGCACCCATCAGGAACTAACTTAGCTGTCCCTTTTGGATCTATCTTATATTTTACAACATGTCCCACATAAGGACTTTTGTTGCTGCTAATTATCCTTTGTATTATCTTTCACTGAAGATTTACTTTGCTGTGATTAATGCAGGGCTGGGTTAACATAGGGGCTATTGGAGCTGCAGCTCCAGGCCCCTTCCTTAAGATAGGCCCAGCCCAATGGTGTGAGTGAGTCACTAATACTGCCCAGACCTGTATACAGTGTACACATGATTGATATGTAATTTGCGGCAGCATATTTAATTTGTTTTAACAAAAAATTGTTTGCATTTACATTTTATTTATTTCCTTAAAAAGGCCCACCATAATCCTCAGCACCAGGCCCATGATGCTCTTAATCCAGCCCCGGATTTATGGACATTTTTTTGGATTGCACCAGCACGTTATTATTATAATTGAGAAGATATATTCATGTATATTTTTTATGATTGATGTCACTATAAGCACTTTCTTTAATGATTTATTGCACACTTTTTTCATGAATTGAATAATCAATTCCATAATTGAGCACTAGCACTTTATTGTGGTAGGGAGGTAGCACTGCACATGATTTATTGAATACTTCCAAAATATTTGGCTTTTCTTATAAATGGTTTTATTTATGTGTGTGTTTGCTATCAAGGGGACTCCACCTAGCAGCCTCCCCTTTTTGGATGCTTGCTCCTCAGAAGACTAAGTGTTCCTCTTGAATAGAGGATTCAAAATTTGTGGACATAGTATTATACTATTGCCTCTTATTGTTTGGCTATTGGGTATAGGCCCGGTCTACACCTTCTTGGGTTTAGTCGTCGGTGTTAAGATTAGGGTAGGGTGGCACCTCGGTGCCTACTGGGGAAAATGTTTTTGATGTATGTCTTAGTTTTAAGTTTAACATTTATTATCTCTATGTTTACTGACGCAGCCATAGCTGTATCATATATGATCCATTTACTGCAACACTGTAACATTATATATGTGATGTATAGGTCCCTTGTTTGTACAACCAGAGTTTGTTTTTTACTATTTTTATTTCCACCTATTTATGGAAATGTAAAATAAATTTCAACCATTGTATCAAATTAAAAAAGCATCTTTTTTTACAATAACTACATTTTGTACTATTATTGCTGCCAACAAACCCATACAGGGGGAACCTCCTATTGTCTATGTTTACTTAGAGCTATCATTGGCCCTGGCTCCCTTGGTCTTTGCTGCTTGTGAGAAACTTTATCGGGCTCCTCTATGTCAGTGTTTCTCAACCTTTTACGGTGAAGTACCCCTGCAGGTCTAAAAAAATTTCCTAAGTACCCCTGTCTCGAGAAAGAAATTTATATTGTTGGGTTTGTGTTTGTGATGGTTTTTATGTGCAAAATCATCATCAAATGCAGCCTCACCAGTGTCCATAAATGCAGCCTGATCAGTGCCCATCAATGCAGCCTCACCAGTGCCCATTAATGCAACCTCACCAGTGTCAATCAAATGCTGCCTCACAAGTGCCCATCAAATGCAGCCTCGCCAGTGCCCATCAATGCAGACTCACCAGTGCCCATCAATGCAGCCTCACCAGTGCCCATAAATACAGCTCCATCAGTGCCGCCTCACCAGTGCCCATCAATGCAGCCTCACCAGTGTCCATCAATGCAGCCTCACCAGTACTGGTGTCAGTGCTCTCCATCTCAGTGCTGATGTCAGTGCTCCGTATTTCTGTGCTGGTGTCAGTGCTCTGTATCTCAGTGCTGGTGTCAGTGCTCTGTATCTCAGTGCTGGTGTCAGTGCTCTGTATCTCAGTGCTAGTGTCAGTGCTCTCTATCTCAGTGCTCTGTATCTCAGTGCTGGTGTCAGTGCTCTCTATCTCAGTGCGGGTGTCAGTACTCTCTATCTCAGTGCTGGTGTCAGTGCTCTCTATCTCAGTGCTCTCTATCTCAGTGCTGGTGTCAGTGCTCTCTATCTCAGTGCTGGTCTCAGTGTTCTGTATCTCAGTGCTGGTGTCAGTGCTCTGTATCTCAGTGCTCTCTATCTCAGTGTTCTGTATCTCAGTGCTGGTGTCAGTGCTCTGTATCTCAGTGTTCTCTATCTCAGTGTTCTCTATCTCAGTGCTGGTGTCAGTGCTCTCTATCTCAGTGCTGGTGTCAGTACCCTCTACCTCAGTGCTGGTGTCAGTGCTCTCTATCTCAGTGCTGGTGTCAGTGCTCTGTATCTCAGTGCTGGTGTCAGTGCTCTGTATCTCAGTGCTGGTGTCAGTGCTCTGTATCTCAGTGTTCTGTATCTCAGTGCTGGTGTCAGTGCTCTGTATCTCAGTGCTCTCTATCTCAGTGTTCTGTATCTCAGTGCTGGCGTCAGTGCTCTGTATCTCAGTGCTCTCTATCTCAGTGTTCTGTATCTCAGTGCTGGTGTCAGTGCTCTGTATCTCAGTGCTCTCTATCTCAATGTTCTGTATCTCAGTGCTGGTGTCAGTGCTCTGTATCTCAGTGCTCTCTATCTCAGTGTTCTGTATCTCAGTGCTGGTGTCAGTGCTCTGTATCTCAGTGCTCTCTATCTCAGTGTTCTGTATCTCAGTGCTGGTGTCAGTGAGGAAGATAGCAGCGACGAGGCAGGACAGCAGGCAGTGCCAGCACAGGATGCGGAGTGCCTGACCCACCATGGCTGAAGATCAGCACTGGACTGGGCTGGGACCTCCTGACCCCTGTAGTGGAGCCCTACATAGGTGGGGGTAAGGGCAGGGTGCAGGGAGGGGTCAGGGGCTGTCAGTCACAGGTGGGCACCTTGGCAGAGCTGTCCTTACTGTTTTGTGGCACTCATAACTAGGATGAGGGGAGTGGATATAATGACCAGTGGCTATGGCTGAGGGAGGATGGAGGAGCAGGGATTGGGGGGCTGGCTCTCTCTCATGCTGGTGGTCACTGCCTGCAGAAGGGGGTTTTGACATAGAAGCTCTCTCACCTTGATTGACAGCCCCAGAGAAGGGCCGCGGGACACCTTCTCTCCTACCTCCCCCTTCCATCTCTCCATGCAGCCCCAGTTGGATTTCCTCCCCGGCGGGATCCTCCTCTTCTCCTCGCCATCGCAAATGCCTCCTCCGGGTGTGCAGGGGGCCGCTCCGTGAAGCACTTTAGTGGGGGGAGGGGGGCGAGTGCTCCAGCTGCTGCTATGAGTCTTTTCCCCGTGTCCACAGTGCTGTCCTGGCTCCTCCCCAAGACACAGCCCCCGCTCCATCCTCTGTCTCCACTGCCTGGACATTAACCCTCTGCTGGCCGCAGCGGCATTGTTGTCAGCAGAGGCGGCTGTTCAATTCATGCAGCCTTTTCACCCGACATCAGAGAGGCAGCGTACCCCCTCCCCTTGCTGCACGTACCCCAAGGGGTACGCGTACCACGGGTTGAGAAACCCTGCTCTATGTCATCAGTGCATGCATGGTATTGTGTAATTGGAATGACAATACGTGATGCCACTGCATTTAACAGTTTGTCTTGGAATTCTTCGCGGATTAAACTCTAAATTTATCTAAAAGTTTATCTAAAATTTCATTCCCCTCATGTGATACTTCTCCAAGAGACGCATCTCATGGGCAGCAAACTACAGACACTAAAAAAGCAGTGGATCCAGAAAGACTACCTTGCCTCTTACTCTACCTTTGCCGAGGGGTATCTATATTAATTAGCCAGGCATTTCCTTGTGTGGTTGAACAGGTTCATCCGGATCCTGAGGGAAAATACAGTATCTCACAAAAGTGAGTACACCCCTCTCATTTTTGCACATATTTTATTCTATCTTCTCATGTGACAGCACTGAAGAAATTACACTTTGCTACAATGTAAAGTAGTGAGTGTACAGCTTGTATAACAGTGTAAATTTGCTGTCCCCTCAAAATAACTCAACACTCAGCCATTAATGTTTAAACTGCTGGCAACAAAAGTGAGTACACCCCTAAGGGAAACTGTTCAAATTGGGCCCAATTAGCCATTTTCCCTCCCCAATGTCGTGTGACTCATTAGTGTTACAAGGTCTCAGGTGTGAATGAGGAGCAGGTGTGTTAAATTTGGTGTTATCGCTCTCAATTTCTCATAATGGTCACTGGGAGTTCAACATGGAACCTCATGGCAAAAAACTCTCTGAGGATCTGAAAAAAAGAATTGTTTCTCTACATAAAGATGGCCAAGGCTACAAGAAGATTACCAATACCCTGAAACTGGGCTGCAGCACAGTGGCCAAGACCACACAGCTGTTTAACAGGACAGGTTCCACCCAGAACAGGCCTTGCCATGGTCTACCAAAGAAGTTGAGTGCACATTCTCAGCATCATATCCAGAGGTTGTCTTTGGGAAATAGATGTTTGAGTGCTGCCAGTATTGCTGCAGAGGGTGAAGGGGTGGGAGGGTCAGCCTGTCAGTGCTCAGACCATACGCCGCACACTGCATTAAATTGGTCTTCATGGCTGTCGACCCAGAAGGAAGCCTCTTCTAAAGATGATGCACAAGAAAGCCCGCAAAAAGTTTTGCTGAAGACAAGCAGACTAAGGACATGGGTTACTAGAAATATGTCCTGTGGTCTGATGAGACCAAGATAAATGTATTTGGTTCAGATTGTGTCAATCATGTGTGGCAGCAACCAGGTGAGGAGTACAAAGGCAAGTGTGTCTTGCCTGCAGTCAAGCATGGTGGTGGGAGTGTCATGGTCTGGGGCTGCATAAGTGTTGCCAGCACTGGGGAGCTACAGTTCATTGAGGGAACCATGAATGCCAACATGTACTGTGACATACTGAAGAAGAGTATGATCCCCTCCCTTCAGAGAGGGCAGGGCAGTTGTAAGGAATCATCCCCGGGCACTGGCATGCCTATGCGTGGGCGCGTGTGCGTGTATGCGCTGGCAATGCCGCCAATAGCGGCCATTTAAGCGGACAGCACCAGGAAGCAAGTGCTGTTCGTTCTACAGTGTTCCTGCACCTGTGACCCCCAGCATTTGTTCTGAGAGACTTCCTGTTCTTGTGACCCCGGCTATTCTTTGGACTTTGTTGCTATCTGCCTGCCCTGACCCCGTATTGCTTACGACTACTCTTCTGCCTGCTCCCTTTGTACTTCAGCCGCCTGTACTTCACCGACCCAGCCCGTACCCAACTACCTGTTTGCCTGATCATTGAAGTGACATTTCTTCAGTGTTGCCACATGAAAAGATATAATAAAATATTTACAAAAATGTAAGGGGTGTACTCACTTTTGTGAAATACTGCATATTATTGTGGTGTTTATGCTATATGGGGCCAGTGCTATATTATTGCCAGTGTGTATATCCCTCCACCTTTCTCCCCTGGGGTGATGTATACCATTCTGGAGAGCATTGACCCATACTATCCCGCTAAATTGTTGCTCATGGGTGATTTTAATGCAATACTAGCTCCCAACCTGGACAGGCCCTGTCCACCCAAACATTTCTCTACAGATCTGATTACCTGGGCTCAGGCGATGGGTGTTGCGGAAGTATGAAGAGGGAAGCATCCCACTGCTAGATCGTACTCTTGCTTTTCTTCTACCTATAAAGCGGCCTCCCGCATTGATCTGACTATTGTAAACCCAATAATGATGTCAGATGTGTTGGAGGCCTCATATCTTCCCAGTGGACTTTCAGACCATTGTCCGTTGGTCCTATCTACTCGATCTCCCTGCTCCCGCAACCCTGCCTTTTGGTGTCTGGGACCTCATTGGGTGACCTATCCTGACCTGGTGGATACCATTCCTCCACTCCTTGCAGAATACTGGGAACTCAACTTGGTGTCGTCCTCTGTAGAGGTTATATGGGATGCTTTCAAAGCATTTACCCGTGGGCAATACATTTCCTTCATAGCCGCATTTCGCAAAAATAAAACGACTATTACTACTACTCTCCAAGATGCAGTTAAAATCTGTACTGAGGCTTATAATACTGACCCGACTGAGACTCAATTTGACTTACTTCATGCCAAGAAATGTGAGTTTCATCTACACTTAGCTAAAGTAGCTAGATTGGATTTATATAATAATAAACTCAAATAAATAAAATAAAGAGGTTTTTTGAGGGGGGAGAGACCGTAATGGGCGTTTTTTAGCAATGTTGGCACAACATGATCAACCCTTAACCTCGACACCTGAGATTAGGACCACCTCAGGGGAATCAACCTCTTCCTTACCTGACATCTTAGATGTCTTCCGTCAATTTTATAGTTCTCTATATACCCCAGGTCTGCCTTCTGACTTTCAGCCTTCATATCTGGCTCATTGGCTGGATCCTTTGGCTCTTGGTTGGCTGTCAGATTTGGAACGTGAGGCCTTGGTGAGACCGATTACTCCAGACATGATCCTGGTAGTGATTAGTTCTTTTCCCCGGGTCCAGACGGTCTCCCCATCAAATTTTATAAAGCCCACGGGGATCTCCTCGCTCCTATTTTGGCCTCTCTTTGCTCCCAATGTTTGACAGATGGAACCCTCCTAGCCACCATGAGCAATGCTCATGTTATTCTTATTCATAAACCACCTAAGGATCCCACCTCCTGCGCCTCCTACAGGCTGATTTCTCTTCTTAATACCGATTTTAAAATCCTCACCAAATTGATTGCGTTACGTTTACAACCTATTCTACCTACTGCCATCGATACTGACCAAACTGGTTTTATGGCCCATAGAACAATGGATATTAACTTGCAGAGGCTTCATACCAACATTCATGCCCATCATCTCAACACAGGCTCCAGGGTGGTGGCCTCCCTGGAGATAGAGAAGACCTTCGACACAGTCGAATGGCCTTTTCTGTGGGAGGTGTTACGTAGAATGGGCTTTCCTCTGGCCTTTATTAAATGGCTGCAGGTTTTGTACAAACACCCTACATCGGCTATTAGACTGGGAGGTGGTCTATCGGTATCCTTTCCCCTATCTAGAGGTACCCGGCAGGGCTGCCCTCTCTCTCCAGCCCTATTTGCCATCGCCATCGAGCTGGTGGCGGAGGCACTTCATACTTCCCCACACATCAAGGAGCTCTGCTAAAAAAAAATATATATATATAATGCTTGGGGGTTCTAAGTAATTTTCTAGCAAAAAAATAAATACAGATTTTTACGTCTAAACAACAAATGTCAGAAAAAGACCAGTGGCAAGTGGTTAAGCTACGGTTGTAATTTACAATTGTAAATCATTGGTTGCTTCTCTGTTTCCACCATGAAATCTCATAATCTGGTCAATCAAAATATGATCGTATTGATGAACAAAGCATCTCATTGATTCTAAATCGATTGGGGTAGAAATTATGGCTATATGATTGTTTTTTGATTTGATCGGACCGCACATCGATCGGATAAAAAGGTTGAAAGGTGTGTGGCCACTTTTATGTCTGTGAGATTTTTTTTTTGCTGCCTTATTTGTTTTTGTTTTTATTCTAACTCTGATTTGTATTTCAGAAAAAGAGATATTTCACCAAACTAACAGCAATCCTTGAATGGAAATGAATACAACGGCTGCTGCCTTACATAGTTAAAGCAACTTTGGTTACCAAGGCAACTGTCAAATCTACCAACTGTTCATTGTTTACATACATGGATGCTTTGTGCGTGGAAAGTTGTTTTTTTTTTTGTTTTTTTTGGAGGACTTTGTTCGATCTGTAAACAAATAATCACATTTAGGCAGCATTCACACTTCAGTGTTTTGAATCGCAAGCAGATTTGCCGCGAATCTGCCCGCGATTTTAAAGCGCCGATGTGTGAAGGACAAATTGCGGGACTCGCATTTGAGATTGCATTCATTTAAATGACACCTCAAATCGCGGTGCGGGTCTGGCGCAATTATCGGGCGATCAATCGCGCTGCAATCGCGGCAACCCGCAACGCAGAAAGCATGTTGCTCAAAAGTAGCTCCTGAACTTTTTTGGGCCGATGTGCTTCCTGCAATGCGAGTTGCCGCGATTTATCGCGCGACAATCACGGCAGACCCGCACCGCGATTTTAGATGGCATCCCAAATGCAAGTCCCGCGATTTGTCATTCACACATCGGCGCTTTCAAATCGTGGGCAGATTTGCGACAAATCTGCCCGCAATTCAAAACGCTATAGTGTGAATGCTGCCTTATATTCGCAGAACGTGTTTACATCCAGGGTAAACAAACAACTGCCACTTACCTCCCCAAACCCTGTTGCCTAACCATCTGTATATTCCTCCTTCAAATGGCTGCAAAATCACGGTAAAAACGCATCAAAAACGCCGCACTTGCGTTTTTCTTGCATGCCCATTGAAGTCTATTACATGCAAAACGCTGCATTTTGCGGGAAAAAAGTCCCCAGCCCTTTCCAAAAATGCAGAGGCATAAAAAAGCATTGATGGGAACATGTTCCATAGGAACCCATGTTAAAAAAATTCCCTACATTTGTGTGAATCGAGCCTAAGGCTGCATTCACAGCTGGGCGTTTTGAATCACAGGTAGAATTGCAGCGATTCTGCCTCAAGTTCAAAACTCTCTGGCAAAACGGCAAATTGCACAATGTGAATTTCAGATACCATTCATTTCAAAGGCACCTTTGAGGGAGGGCGGGACGCCAAACAACCCCCCCTCCCCCTGATGTTTGCCAGTCAGAGTGGCGCTTACCCCATCTAGGCGGGTGGTAAGCAGTGGCTTCATGTCCTCTCCTCCATGGTGGCTTGCAGCATGCGGCTCCTCCTCTCCTCCTAGGTGTCCAATAGGATCGCCTGTCCTTTCAGCCAATCTGGTGATGGGTGTCAAAACCGCTTCCTGATTGGCTAGGAGGAGGATCAGTGTTACAATAGCAAATATGCATTCGCTGTTGTAACACACCTGGGTGGGCTGTGAGTGCATTCTCTGCACCCCGAGCCCATCCTATCTTGAAACCTATTAGAGCCTCTGGCTCTAATCAGTGCTTCAAAAAATACACCCCCCCACATTGGATTCCATGCACCCAGAGTCCTGAAAGGGGAGCATGGATACGGGGAGGCGGCAATGGACAGGGCAGGCATCGCCAGTGCGCCCTTAATGGACGGGCCGCCCCTGTGCAGTACCATGTGATCCTGTTGCAGGGCGTTTTTAACCACCTCCCACCTGGCCACTGTATATATACGGCCGGGTGGGAGCTTCCCCGTTCTGACAGGACATGTATGAACGTCCTGCAGAACGGGAGCTCGCGGCGCGCTGCGGCTGGATCCTGTGATCATTATGATCACAGGATCCAGCTGAGCAGAGATCGGGATATGGGCGCAGTGATTGGCCCTCCCGATCATGTGACGGCTGTGTCTTAGGTTACACCCCCCCACATAAAAAACTTCGTGACTAATCTCGGTCTCCGAGATTATCCAAAGTTCTATCCTACCCGAGCCCCACGTCTCTTACGTG
>BLSH010281075.1:140139-155370 GCA_018402905.1 Glandirana rugosa | reverse complement strand
GGGGGGGGGGGGGGGGGGGGGGGTGGAATCTGCAGCTCTGTGACAGCTCGCTGATGATGAGGATTTCATGCAGAAAGTTCTCACAGATCGCCCCCCACACAGTGCACCAAGCACACTGATACCCCTGTCCCCATACACATAAGTGTCCCCATAAAACAGTCCCCAAAACATCTGTCTGTCCCCGTCACATCTGTCACAGTCCCGAAAACATCTGTCTGTCTGCCAACACCAAATAAACCCCGATTTGGGCTATTTTTCCCAAAGAAATGTAGCAGTATCATTTTTAGTCAAAATGTATGAAGAGAAATTACTTATTTGCAAAATTTTATAACAGAAATGAAGAAAAATGCATTGTTTTTGAAAATTTTCAGTATTTTTTAATTTATAGCGCAAAAAATAAAAAACCCAGGGGTGATTAAATACCACGAAAAGAAAGCTCTATTTGTGTGAAAAAAATGATAAAAATTTCATATGGGTACAACGTCGCATGACCGCGCAATTGTCATTCAAACTGCAACAGCGCTGAAAGCTGAAAATTGGTCCGGGAAGGAAGGGGGTTTAAGTGCCCAGTATTGAAGTGGTTAAAGGTATTGCATGCACTACTTTTAGTGCGGTCCAGTGCAATTTGAGCCCATTTAAATGAATAGGCTGAAAATTGCTCTGCACTGAATCACACAGGAACGCAGAGCGATGTGAACTGGTCCTTTGACCCCTTTCAAATCTCATGTAGTGTTCCTGTTCGCAATTTTTAAGGGCCCATTCACGCTAGGAACTGCACATCTAATGTGCGCTTTTTCCTTGCATTCAATGTGTGTTTTACATGCAGTTGACACGCATTTTTCTATCTGCATTTTTCCTGTGAGGTGATAAAATAAATAAATAATAAAAATAACATAACCCTAATATTAAACCCTAACCCCTAACACTAATATTAACCCATAATCTTAAACTCTAACCACAATGTTAAAGTGTTACTAAACCCAGGAGCCTGCATTCACTATATCCGGTCTCCCACAGTACACAGAACATGGCAATGCAATTATTTTAGTAAATATAAACTGCTAAATACCTTTTTCTCATCAGCAGTATATAGCAGTCTTGTGACTTTTATCAGTGTCTGGTAAAGCTTCTAGGAGGAGTTTTCATTCTGCTTTGACTGTCTTATCAGGATGAAGGACCCCTGACTCTCTCGACAGTGCTGATTGGCCCTGTGCCAATCACATGCACTCTCCCAAGAAAAAAAAAACTCTCTAGCAATACACACCAAACTGAGCATGTGCAGAGTGACTCCAAATTCCCTGTACTATCCGGACCTGTTAAGGAGTCTGTGGAAGAGGGGGAGGATCAGAGAAGACACGATCAAACAGCCTTTTTACACAATGCAGAGGATTAACCCCTTAGGTTCCACAGTGAGTATAACAAGCATGCTTTACTGCATATACAGACTGATTTTACTGTTGTGAGTTTAGTAACACTTTAACCATAGCTCCCAGCTGTCCCTGATTTCGAGGGACGGTCCCTCATTGGGTACAAAGTCCCTCTGTCCCTCTTTCCTCGTCATTTGTCCCTCATTTTGGTCTAATCTATATAGTTGTATATAAAATGCACTTTCTATCTATCAAAAAGTGTTTTACAGTGCAAAACCTTTCATCTAATTTTTAAATTGCTGCATCTGTAAATTCCAAAAGCCAGCATAAAGGAATAGTAGTGGTAAAAAATAGCACTTGTGGTTTTAACTAATAATTTTTTTTGTACAATTCTCCTTTAAGGGGGCGTGGCAGGGGGTGTGTTCTGTGCCTACAAACTTTTGCTAATAGGTGTCCCTCGTTCCCATCTCGGAAAGTTGGGAGGTGTGCTTCAACCACTTAGAGACCACCCACCATGTATGTACTTCGGCAGGGATCAGTAGATCTCCCATGCCCCCACTAACAGAGAGGGGAACCGCCGTGTTTACATTGGCGGTTCCCCATTCTTTGGCTGTGGCTGCTCAACGCGGCTCGCCGGAGGACATCGGGTCCACCCGAACCGCGGGCACACTCCTCAGGAGTACGGTGGGCGCGCGCGCCTCCTAGCGGCCACCCGCAAATCGGCGCTTTTTTACGGCGATTCGCGCTAAGTGTCCACACTGCCGCTGTGAATATACGGTAGGCGGTGTGGAACCGGTTAAAGGGATAAATCCCTTCTGGGGCTGAAGAGGTTAAACACTAACCTAACAAAATATATAAATATATAATAAGTAAATATATAAAAATAATAAATAAATTAACCCATTACCCTAATCCCTTACTAAAAACAGTCAAAACAAAATAATTTAAAAAATATTAAACAAAACGGATGAAAAAGCTGAAAAACATAGCAACAAATGATGAAACAGATGATATTTTTCTCTATTGGCTAATTAAAAAAAAACACCAAAGCTCAAAAATGCTTTAAAAATATTGTATACAAAAACATGCATACAAACGCTTGAAAAATCGCCCTGAAAATACGCTCAAAAATGCAACGCTCAGGTGTGAATGCAGCCTTAGTTCACTTCAGAGCACAAACAACTGTGATAGTTCTTATTCATAACATCGTGGAAACAGTTACATTGAACGGTTTTGTTTTTTTTTTTAGTTTTGAACAGAGTGGAGAGGGAGTAGAACACCTGTTGGGTTTTTATCAGGGACTTCCTCAATTTGTAGGGATTTCCTCTCACTTCCTGTTGTGGCTATGGCACAGGAAGTAGAGGGAAATCTCCCAAATGAGGACACAGAAGGAAAAAAAAGAGGAGGGGTTATAACACACTATTCTCTATTCAAAACGAAAACAAGAGTTTTGCTTGTAGTTCAACTTTAAGGGCCAGTTCACACCATAGAAACGCAGTCCGGATGCTTTTCTGCATGCGCGTTTTTGGTGTGTTCCAGCGCATTTTTGATGTGTTTTTGATGCAGTCCAGTGCAGTTTTTCCCCCCTTTTTTTTCTTTACTTAAAATAAGTACATGTGAGTTCCAGTGCATTTAGGTGCGCAGTGCGTTTTTGGTGCGTTCCGGTGTGTTTTTAATGCGTTTTACCGCGTTCCAGTACAGTTCAGTGCAGAAAAAATGCAGCATGTTCTACTTTTTTTTTCTGGAGCTGGAATGCACTGGTGTGAACTAAGCCATTGAAAGCCATATAACTACTTTCCATGCTTTTTTGATGCAGAAAAAAACGCACTGGACTGTATGTGGTAGTATACGGAAGTATAGTAAAAACAGTTTACTATGCTTCAGTTCCGAATGAACCAATTGGTACCAATCACTGACTCTGTCCATTCAGAAAAGGAAGGAGCTGGTAAATTACAAATTTACTGACCCATTCCCACCTCGCCATCATGACACCTCTTCTACAGCAGCTGGCAGGAGAGAGGAGGGGGGAAGACAGCAGCTCTGTGGGGGGACCAAGGAAGCACACAGGGACCCTGGGAACATCAGAAGACAAGTAACCTGGATAGAGGAAAATGGAGGAGATTGGGTCCTCTAAATGCCACCCCCACCATCCCTCCTATTCAGGTGTACAAGGGAGGGAGCATGGGGCCCGGTTGCAATTTCAACCCCTGTAACCCCTATCGTTATGCCCCTGTCACCGACTTAGAGGCGATTTGTTACCTAACAGCAAGTCTGTGTACTTACATAAATTGTAATCCACCGAATGAGCTGGGCCTGTCTGTCCTTGAATGGTATAGACTAATATGCACTGTAATGTATAGGCTTGCGCCTGCTCACCACCCTGATGGAGAAACACAGATTCGGTCCGGCTGCTCAGATGATGCTGAAAGCGCTGCAACTGATGATATCCTCTTGCTCTTTGCGGAAACGACTTCCACTGTTCTCCCTGCAGCTCTCACTGATCGATCGCTGTTAGTGCTGCTGCTGCCGCTGACTCTGGAACGGATTCAGATGTCGATACGCTGGTCCCGCAGATCACTCACTGGAACTCAGTATCACTGCAGCGTGCTGGGTCACTGTAGAAATTCAGACAGCTGAATCACTAGATGTAGGCCACAGGCCACAATCCGGCTGACAAGGCACACAGGTCTCCCTTGATCAATCACGCCGTCCCAAGAGACTGGAGCTAACTCCTCCCTTCACTTGAATAGTCTTTCCCACAAAGCACTGTTCCTCCCAAGAGCCTTTATTGCAGCTTTGAACACTGGGAAATGGAGTCCTTCCTTTGCAGGGTCCGATGACAAGTTTCCTTTGTGACACTACAAATCCCATAAGGCAGCATTTCTCACATGACCATTGCATTTAACTATCTCAGCACTAGGGGAAAACTTCATAGCATTCATAGGCAACAATGTCTCTATGTCTAAGGAGCACTTTGGGACTCCTGGCTACACTCTCCCCCTACTTAAAGCGGAGTTCCATGCTTTTTTTGTTTATTAAAAGTCAGCAGCTACAAAAAGTGTAGCTGCTGACTTTTAATAAACAGTAACTTACCTGTCTCCCGGTCCAGCGACGGCTGCTCCCGAAGCCTCGCTCATCTCCCCCCTCCTCCCTGCGGCGCCGGCATTGCAGGTGTGGGCACCGGCCGTGGCTTCACGGCCGGGCACGCACTGCGCATGCGCGAGTCGCGTTGCCAGTGGCTAGGCAATCTTCTGGGACCTGTGACGTGTCCCAGAAGATTGCCAGGAGGGAGGGGCCGCCTAGGAGGAGAGGAGGAGTCGCCTAGGCGGCCCTGAGCCGGAAGGTGGAAGAGGGACAGGAAGTCCCTCTGAAACCTGGGGACACACTCCCCCCCCCCCAAAAAAAATGACATGCCAAATGTGGCATGTAAGGGGGTGAGGAGTGCTTAAAGCGGAAGTTCCATTTTTGGGTGGAACTCCGCTTTAAAATATTTGGTCCCTAAATACATAAGCATAAAGTCATTTCATCCTAACTTTCAGCAAGATTCAACAAATATTTTACTTCCTCTTTAAAAATAAAAAAATATATGTAATGTTTTGGGGCTCTAAGTAATTTTCTAGCAAAAAAGAAGATTTTCACATGTAAACAAAAGTGCCTTAAAACTCCTACAACCCTCCCCTCCCCCGTGATCACAGAGCACTGGCAGGACATCAGTAGAAGTGCACAGGGCACTACTCCTCGTGTGCTTTAGGTGGCAGCAAAGAAAGAAGTCTCTGCGCTGCCAGAAACCAAGATGGCCGCTGAGGACAATGAGGATCATTCTAAGGGACGGAAGAGGCTTATGGAATGCATAGAATCCAGACACGTGACCCGGAGTGCAGGTCAGCTGACCTTGACGTCTCGGAACGTCCTTTGTTGCTGAGTGGAGTGTGAAGGCTGCAGTCATGTCTGCTCTCCGGGTGTCCAGGGTAAGTTGGGGAATGGGGGGAGAACACCCTTCTGGCCGTGTTTGTTTCTTCATAGAGAGTCACAGAGACTGCATTGGGGGCTCATTTACAGCTGAGTGTATATCATGTGATTTGCCAGTAGTGCGTTTTGTTGCGAGTGTAGATGGGTTTTTACATGCGTTGTGCGGCGTTCATACGTTCCTGGAACGTGCGTTGCACTTGTGTCGCAAAATACATGACGAACGCGCCAAAATGCGTGCTTAGCGCTGCGACCAACCCCCCCCCCAGAAATGCGTCGGTGCGTTTGGTCGCATGTAGGCTGTTGTGCAAAAACAAAAGTGTTTTGGCCACGCTCACACGTATGCCTCGTACACGCAATGCGAAAATCGGGCGCAAAGGACTCGAGCGATCGTCCGATAATCTGATCGCCAGTACACGACTTTTCCACAGCCAATCATCACAGATTATGTAAGGGATGGACGCGTGCCCTGCCGAAAAAATGTGTTTATTTAGTTTTTTTTCTTTTGCTCGTTTATCGGATTATTGGTTATGATCGGCATTCGTTACTTCGGATTATTTGTAATTTCGGATTATTCGTATTTACAGGTAGACCGATATGAGTTTTTCTCTGGCGCATATATGATGCCCATTTTTCAAAATCCTTCTTTTTTTTTTTTCCCCCGTTCATCTCATAAAATCTGAGGCTGCATTCACATAGGTGCGACTTGCGATCCGACTTGAGTTGCCCGACATCTGAAATCCCATTGAAATGAATGGGAGCCATCTTTAATATACACTACTGAAGTCGCTGCGACTTCAAGGCGACTTCAGAAAAGGTTCCTGTACTACTTCAAGGCGACTTCTATCCAACTTGACCCCATAGAATTCAATAGAAGTCGCCTCCCCCATCTAAACACAAGCGACTTTGTAGTGTAAAGGAATAGATTTTATTTGGGGCAGCCCCCTCCCTCCCTTCTCTGTTGCCTGGCAGAAGTCGTGTTGAAAGTTGCCTGAAGTCGCGCTGAAATCGCCTAACAAAGTCGCGCTGCCCCTGTGTGAATGCAGCCTAAGGCCTCATACACACGGGCGTCTGAGAAAAAATAAGCAAAACGTCCGACGTTTTGGAAAAATCTGCGTTTTTTTTCGGCATTCGTGAGCGTCGGCATCGATAGGCAATTTTTTTTTTTAAACAGTTCTCTGCTATTTTTCAACCTACAAACGTTGGCGTCAAAAAAACGCTGGTTAACGGTGGTACGGCGTTAGTGAGCGTTTTGCGGATTAGCGCAAAAAAACGCTACAGCCTCAGAACGCACGGGTCCCGCGTTCTAGTTTCAGCTCACTAACGCCGACGCCCTCTACTGCTCAAAAACGTCAGCGTTTTTAGAGGGCCATTGAATAACATAACAAAAAAGTGGCGTCAAAAAACGCCCGTGTGTATGAGGCCTAACAGTTAAGTAATAAGAAGAGATACAGAAAATTTCTTAAACATTTATCAAACACCACAACAAGCCTCCAATCAGTGCACCTGTATGTATAATTTAGATTTAAAAAGCAAACTATGTATCTTAAATATTACATACACAAAAACCGGTAATCAAAACTTTTGGACAAAAAAAAAATGGGTTAACTTTACTGTTTAGTTCATTAAAATGTAATTTTTTTCCCAAAAATATTGCGTTTTGAAAGGCCGCTGCGCAAACACCGTGTGACATAAAATATTGCAACAACTGCCATTTTATTCTCTAGGGTCTCTGCAAAAAATATATATAATGTTTCTAAGTGATTTTCTAGCAGAAAATACAGATTTTTTGCTTTTAACCACTTCAGTCCTTGAGTTTGAGTGAAGATATCTGAATGGTGCCTTCAGCTAAAGGCACCATTCAGATACCGTTTTTTAGAGCAGGCGATTCTGCGTCAGTACAAACAAGTGATCCTATTTTTTTTTTTTAAAAAAGAACAGTGTAAAATGAAAAAATAAAAAGTAAAATAAATAAGAAAAACATTTTTTTAAAGCATCCCGTCCTTGCGAGCTCGTGCGCAGAAGCAAACGCATACGTAAATATGAAAACGGTGTTCAAACAACACATGTGAGGTATCGCCGCGATCGTTAGAGCGAGAGCAATAATTCTAGCACTAGACCTCCTCTCTAACTCAAAACTGGTAACCTGTAGAAGTTTTTAAACATCGCCAATGGAGGTTTTTAGGTTGCAAAGTTTATCACCATTCTGCAAGCGGGCGCAATTTCAAAGCATGACATGTTGGGTATCATTTTACTCGGCGTAACATTATCTTTCACAATATGGAAAAAAAATGGGCTAACTTTACTGTTGTCTTATTTTTTAACTCAAAAAAGTGAATTTTTAAAAAAAAAAATTGCACTTGTAAGACCGCTGCGCAAATACGGTGCAACATAAAGTTTTGCAACGACCGCCATTTTATTTTCTAGGGTGTTAGAAAAAAATATATATAATGTTTGGGGGGGTTTAAGTAATTTTATAGCAAAAAATGGTTTTATCTTGTAAGCACCAAGTCCAAAAAATAGGCCTGGTGTTGAAATGGTTAAGCAACAACTGCCGGAAAACATTAAGTCTTTAAATGGTTAAAGTGAGCTCATTGGGGCAGTCTGACTTCAGCACAACGTTGGGCTATTTACAGTGTGACCTGAAGCAAACTCCATGCCAGGCGACTTTGCCTGTGGCCAATTAGAGAAGGGAGGGAGGGGGTTGGCTGGGTAACTGGGTAAATTCTTTTTCCTGTAAAGTTGCTACAATATAGTTGGGGATCCGACTTGGAGACGACTTCCATTGAATTCTATGGGCACAAGTCAGGTAGAAGTCGCCTTGAAGTAGTACAGGAACCTTTTTTGAAGTCAGAGCAACTTCAGTAGTGTGCATTAAGACGGCTCCCATTCATTTCAATGGGATTTCTGATGTCAAGCGACTTGGGGCGACACAAGTCGGAGCGCAAGTTGCTGTAGTGTGAATCGGCTCTACACACCGGAGTTCAATCCTTTGAGAAGTATAAACATTGTATCTATCTGTTTTTTTTTGTGCCCGTCCACACAAGGGCGACTTGCGCTCCGACTTGAGTCGCCCCAAGTCGCTTGACATCTGAAATCCCATAGAAATGAATGGGAGCCGTCTGTACACTACTGAAGTCGCTGCAACTTCAGAAGAGGTTCCTGTACTACTTCAAGGCGACTTCTATCCGACTTGTGCCCATAGAATTTAATGGAAGTCTCCTCCGAGTCGGATCCCCCATCTATATTGAAGCGACTTTACAGGAAAAAGAAAATAATTTATCTTTAGGCAACCTCCTCCCTCCCTTCTCTGATTGGCCACAGGCAAAGTCGCCTGGCATAAGTCATGTTGTAAAGTCGCCTGAAGTCGCGCTGTGCATAAATTAATCGGCCTAATTTGCAGCACAATCTGCTGATACAGATTTAATTCGGTCTACTTTTATTTGTATTCATTCCATTCCATTTGTTACTTTTCACTATGGCTGCATTCACCCCATGAGGTTCCATTCACATCTGAGTGATGCGAGTTGCGGGCAAAATCGGCTTGATTCTGCCCACGACTCGCAATAGCAGGAAATCGTGGGACGCACGGGCGTTCCCGAAGCTTTCCCATTGATTCAAATAGCACCCTATCCCACGATCCATCGGGCGACGATTGTGGTTAAAATTGACCGACCAGAATTGCGGGACGTCCGTTGCCCAAAAAAAAGTACATGAGCTTCTTTTGGGCGACAGGCGTCCAGAGATTCTGATCGAGAGTTTTTAGCTGCGATTTTCACCCAACGGATCGCGGTAAAAGCGTGCCGCGCATGGGGTGCTATTTGGGTCAACGGGCAACGCTCTGGGAACGTCCCACAATTTCCTGCTATTGTGAGTCGCGGGCAGAATCGAGCATTGCTCAGATGTGAATGGAGCCTGAGTGTTTTTTTTCAGGCAGAAAGTCATGCAGGTTTTTCCTGCGATTTTGTACAGGTCAAAAGGTCACCAATGTAAAAAGTAGAGAAGCGCCTGTAATCTGCCTCAGGCCTTGTGTACACTGCTGCTGGTAAACTGACGTTTTGGAGCAGTTTGGGTGTTTTGTCAGCTGCCCCTGAACTCTCCTCTGTTATCAGTACATTTACACAGGGTCGTTTATAGTCACTTCCAGGCAGTTGAGTTTAAAACCTTTTTTCGGAAACCAAAAAAAATGTGTTCAGATGGAAATTCAAAGGCATTTGAAACACCAAATGCCTGTAAATGCGGTAACTTGCATCTCTTTTAAAGGCATTGTCATGTTTAAAAAACTGCTTCTAGACACTAAACGCGGCATGTAAAACGCGGCTAAACTTCCTTTTTTAAACGCCAGTTTCTAGCTGCCAAAAAAATCGTTCAGGAGAGGTCCTGTGTTCATTAAGCCTTAAAAGAAGCTCATGAGGCTTTTTGAGCCTCAGGCGACAGAACACTCAGATGTAAACAGGGGCCATTGAAATGAATGGGATTTTGCTTGCTGGGGCGTTTTTTTGAGCTTTAGAGCTGAGCATTTTACGAGCTGAAAATCACTCAGGTGTGAACAGGGCCTTACAGTTACTTTAGCCAAATTTGAACGGAAATTCCAATGCCTATAATTTTTATAATAATAAAAACTATGATCATTAATAATTTAATTATAATAGAAAAAAGGAAAAACAAAATTATCTGAATGTAATCGATACGTTAAACTCATTCTTTTCGGGTTTATGTTCACTCTGAAAATGCTTCCGAATAAACGATTATGCTGAAAATAAATTCGAATTGCACATGTCTAGTAAGGGACAAATGCAAACATTTTTCTCCTACAATACCAGATCGTATGATTTTTGTTCCACCAGTACAGTATTGCTTCAAAAGAAAAAAAAAAATCAGAAGACCAAGACTACGCATGCTCAAGAACAACAGAATACATGACCTCACTTCCCAAGTTGTATTCTGTCCAAGAATTTTTGTAACTATAGAAACCTGATAAATTGGATGGAAGTGGGGAGGGGAGGGAGAAGGGAGAGGTGGGACACCTCAGGAGGGGAAGGGGTTCAAATTGTGGGGGGACTATAACGGTGCATAGCTTAAACTTGTATCCAAATTTCAATCAACAATAGAAAAGTATAAAATTGAAATATTTATTGGTTTAATGTTAAAATTAGCACTTATTTGTGCTAACGCACTATTGGCATTTAAGAACAACATACAATGGAAGAAACAGGCAGGAAAAGTTTTTTCAAATAGGTATAAATAGGTACATAGAACATTGCGAATAGTTTTTACAAATCTGTGTCGATGTCCAACATGTTTCACCTCAATAGGCTTCCTCAGGGACTACAGATGACACATTTCTTTGTACCATTCTCCTATTGCCTGGAATCATGCCTGCAAGTCAAGCCTTCACCGTTCATTCAGTGACTGCATCACACCGGGAGCGATGGTACTGTGCATCCACCAACCAACTTGTATCTAAGAAAGTTTCTTTGATACCAACGGCATAATAGATGGAACTGAGGTCCAAGCCCCGTATGAAGGGGGGTTGTGCACAGCTAGGTGCCCTCAAGGCAGTACGTAGTCAGGTGCACACGGTCCAGTAACCTCTTTTTCCATATGAGACTTGCACAAACTATTTTCGTTTCATTCATTTTTTTATTTATCGGATTATTCGTTATGATCGGCCTTTGTTACTTCAGATTATTTGTTATGATCGGCCTTTGTTACTTCAGATTATTCGTTATGATCGGCCTTCGTTTCTTCAGATTATTCGTTATGATCGGCCTTCGTTACTTCGGATTATTCATTGTGATCGGCCTTCATTACTTTGGATTATTCGTAATTTCAGATGCATTCGTATTTGTTGCGTTCCATTTGTTACTTTCACTATGGCTGCATTCACACCTGAGGCTCCGTTCACATCTGAGCGATGCAAGTCGCAGACAGAATTGGCTCGATTCTGCCCGCGGCTTGCAATAGCAGGAAATCGCGGGATGCCCGGTTGTTCACGGAGCATTGCCCGTTGATTCAAATAGCACCCCATACGCGGCGCGTCGGGCAACAGTTGCGGTAAAAACGCCCGAACGCAATCGCAGGATGCCCGTCACCCAAAATAAAGTACATGAGCTTCTTTTGGGGCGATGGGCATCCCTCTATTCTGGTCGGGCATTTTTACCGCGATTGTCGCCCAAGGGATCGCGGCAAAAGCATGCCACTTAAGGGGTGCTATTTGAGTCAACACGGAACGCCTGTACATCCCGCGATTTCCTGCTATGCCTATAATTTAATAGCTCATAATAAAAACTATAATAGTTAATAATTTCATTATAATAGAAAATACGAATAACTAAATTATCCAAATCGATTCGTTAAACTCGTAGGTTGAATAGTTTTTCGGATTTCCGTTCTTTCTGAAAATTTTTGTTTTGATATGCATTCATCAAGAGTCTTTCATTCATTCGGATGCTTCTGAATGAACAAATATGCCAACTTTAATCCGAAAATGAATTGCACAGGTCTAGTAAGGGACAAACACGGACATTTTTCTCCTACAATACCGGATCGTACGTTTTTCGTTCAATCAGTACAGTATTGCTTCAAAGGGAAAGATAAAAATCAGAAGACCAAGACCATGCTTGCTCGGGAATGACAGAATGCATGACATCACTTCCCACGTTGTATTCAGGGTTGCCAACCGCCAGTAAATTTACTGGCAGTTTGTAAAAATCAGTGATTTTTACAACTATCTATAAATATCAGGGTCTGATAATTTGTCATGCTGTGCTGATTTTTTAAGTCTAAACCAAGCAAATTACTTGATATGGGCATTGTCAGTGTTTACATGTTGGCTTTAAATATCAATTGTCTTAGATTTCTGTTATTTTTCATGTTGTCAGTAAAAAAATGTGCTCTGCCAGTAAATTTTCCATGTTTTGCCAGTAAAAAATGCTGCGGGAGGTTGGCAACACTGGTTGTATTCTGTCGTACGATAATTTTTGTAACTATAGTAACCTCTTCATTTTCCATATGAGATTAGTATGCAACAAAAATGGGACGATCATTTGTCCGATAATCTCATCGTGTGTACGCAGCTTTACCGTTTCCAAACTGCACCTAAATTGCAGCAAAACAAGCAGTGCATGTATGGTTGCATTCGTTTTTTTTTTTGTCAGGTTGCTGTAACTGACATCTGCAGATGGAAGTTTATGGCCCCTTTCACACTGACAGATCGGACTGTCCGTTTTTCAGGCGGACCCGATCGGACCATCTATTGCTCTCTATGGAGCGGCGGATGTCAATGGACATGTGACCGCTGACGTCCGATCCTGTCCGCTAAAAGAGACGGATCTGGGATCAAATCAGATGACAGTCAGGTGGAAACGGAAAGGTGGTCATCTGACCACCCCATAGAGAACAGCAGGCTGTGTCAGTGTCTCCGCTCTGCATCAAGGGACACAGACCTGTCATCCGCCTGCTCAGCGTGGATCAACCCCCTGTTGAGAGATCAGATCCCCTGGTGGAGTTTCTGATCATGCGCAGCATTTCTTCTTTGATTTTTTTTTTTTCTTGTACAAAAACGGTACACATTAAATGGAAATTGTTTGTTCCCTTTCCGTACAAGAAATTTTGGAGTTTTGTCCCTTCAGGAATTTTTGTATGAAAAGTCGGAATTGGCTGTTGACAGTTGTGTACACGCTATATGAAAATCGTACGAAAGTTCTCTGGACAAATTCTCATGAGATATTTATATTTTTGCTGCACCAGAATCGCAACTTTGCAAACTGATTTCTGGGTGTCGTTAACTTAATATACACACCTGCAGCGGTCCACATGAGCAGGGTGCGATTTTGATGCAGTGCGGGAAACGCACAGAAATCGCTGCGAATTCCGCGCGATCGTTTGCACAATTTTATTTATTTTTTAATAGTGAGAGAGTGTGTGACTGTGTACCCACATTTTGTTTATTTATAAACACTAAAACTACTTTCTCTTTGTACACAACAATGATAGCTTGGATTCACACTAGAACGTGTTTCGGGAAACCTGCGATCTGTGCGCATTTCCCACACCGCATTTGAAACGCACAGCCCTTGCATTCTGATGCAGGCGTCAGCGTCATATTCCTGATATGTGGCTGCTGTACCATGTACTTGTATGAGAACGTCTCCTGTTCTCTTTGTATTGCTCCCTTTATATGGAATCCCTGGTGTTCCTGCCAGTCCCTCTGCTTTCCTATTAAAAACTGACCACACATGCATGAGAGCACAGCGTGGCCAGTTCTGTAGCTATGCTGGGAATTCTGCCTGCTCTCCTCCAATGATCATTTCAATGCTGACACGTTCAGCTTTCCCCACAGCCATTTACTGGGAAGCTGAGTGTGCCGCTGTTTCTCCTCCCTCTAGCTCTTATGCAGCTGAGAACAGAGGGAATGTCATCACTTAGAAAAGGGGGAAAAAAGGTATTTATAATGTTTTTTTTTTAAATATCTGCACACAAATGTTTTCCCTTTTCATTTGAATTTTAAACTGAATGGGTTGTTTTTACAAGCTGATCGTTTAGAATCACTTTAACAGCACCCCAAACACAGATCACAAATGCAGTGCGTTTGCCTGCATCGGATCACATAATACAAAACGGCCATGCGATCTGGCTGCAGAGCGTTCCCAAAATTGGTGCAGCACGACTTTGGTGTGGCTCGAGCCCATTAAAAATGAACGCACTGAATCACATGTCAATTGAACAGGAATGCAGTGTGATTCATATCCAATTCATAATAAGAACCGAGGCTTAAAGAGAAGTATGGAGTTGGGGGAGGAATTTTACTCACCTAGGTGGATCCAGCATTGATTCCCCCCCCCCCCACCGTCTCTGAACTGAGCGATCAAACATCACTGATGGCTCAGTTCTCCCCTCTGCTCTTATCAGAGAATAGAGACTTGTCAGCTGTGACTCCCTTTGACATTATCTCACCGAACGGGGGCTTTTTCAATTTTTTATTTTATTGAAAGATGTTTTGTACTCTGTGACATATGTTGATCGTCCACCGGTGGACACCGACAGCTATTGATGGTCCACTAGGGACATTGACAGATGTTGATGTTGCAGTGGAACACTATTGCAGATGTTTTTGTACACAGACAGATATTGATGTGACACTGGTACAGATGTTGATGTGACATTTGGACAGGGACAGAGTGCAGCCATCCCACATAGTACACAAAGCACTAACTGTGATCTGTGTAGCTGAATGGTAAAATAATCAGCTACACACACAGATCTGACAGGCTGTATCCTCCCACCCTCAAACACCCCCCACCCCAGGCACACAGCCATCACAGAATTGCGCTGCTGTGCAGTTCCAATTCTGACAGGATGAATGGGTACCTCAAGTCAGAGTGCTTTTTTGCACCACAAAATTGCTGCTCTCTGCAAGGGCACTTAGGAAACAGTTGTTCTCTATGTGCCCTTTTCACATTAGCATGCATACGGTGGGTGCAGAGTATTGCTGTGTGAGCTCGGGGTTCACACTGCTGCGATCTCAGAGATCGCATGTGATTCGCACCTGCGCTATGCATGGAGTGCAGGGTTCAGGAGTGCGCTATCCATGGAGTGCAAGGTTCAGGAGTGCGCTATGCATGGAGTGCAGGGTTCAGGTGTGTGCTATGCATGGAGTGCAGGGTTCAGGTGTGTGCTATGCATGGAGTGCAGGGTTCAGGTGTGTGCTATGCATGGAGTGCAGGGTTCGGGTGTGCACTATACATGGAGTGCAGGGTTTTGGAGTGTGCTATGCATGGAGTGCAGGGTTCAGGTGTGTGCTATGCATGGAGTGCAGGGTTCGGGTGTGCACTATACATGGAGTGCAGGGTTTTGGAGTGTGCTATGCATGGAGTATATCACGTGTGGGCTTGGG
>BLSH010281075.1:98437-119324 GCA_018402905.1 Glandirana rugosa | reverse complement strand
TTGTGGAACATTTTAAGCTCCACCCCCATGGCCACCTCTTTAATTCACAGTTTCCTGTGAATGACTTGAACTACAAGTACCGTCTGCCTCTGCAGCTGGCAGCTTGTAGTTCTGAATGGAAAAAGAGATCTGTGTAATTACCTTTTTTAATCTGCTCAGCTCCGGTCATAGGACAAAAAAATAGATAAATATTTTCTCCTGGCTTCTTTACAATAAGGCTCCATTTACACGGGATGCTGTTTCAACCTCCCCTGAGCGTTTTATCTTGACAGCTAGAAACCAGCATCTAAAACGTCCGTTTTGCATGCCGCGTTTAGCCGCATTTGCATCTAGGAGCATTTTTGAAAAAAAAAAAGGATTTTTTTAAAAATGGAAACACCTGTAAATGAAACGCTCCTAGACGCAAGTTACCGCGTTTACAAGCTGTTTGGTGTTTCAAATGCCTCTGAACTGGCGTCTGAACCCATTTTTTTTTTGCGTTCCAAAAAAAGCCTCTAAACTCAACTGCCTGGAAACGACCTTAGAGGATCCTGTGTAAATGTACTGATAAGATAACATAGAGGAGAGTTCAGGGGCAGCTGGAAAAAAACGCCCAAATGCCTCTAAGGCTTCATGCACACAGGATGTTTAAAGCGGTTGTCTACCCATTTTTTGTTTACTTTTACCTACAGGTGAGCCTATATAAGGCTTACCTGTAGGTAAAAATATCTTCTAAACCTGTACAGTTTATAAAATATTCCCTCTCTAATCCGCTGCGGCTTAACGGCGCATGCGCCGTGTATGTCCCAGCAATGGCCCGGCAATAGTTCCGGACCTTGCCGGAAAGACGGATCATGCACAGGAGTGATGTCTCGCAGCTCCTGCTAGTCACAGCGCCGGAGCCGCATACCCGGAACCAAGATCCGAGGGAAGATGTCCGCTCCCTCAGAGGGGACCGAGCAGCGGGATCTTCGTTTCAAGGTGAGTATTTCATAATGAGCTAGTATGCGGTGCATACTAGCTCATTATGCTATTGCCTCGCAGGTTTTTATTTATTTATTTTTATTTTTTTCCGGGTAGACAACCACTTTAAAAAACGTCCTAAAACGTCAGTAGCTTATCAGCTTTTTTTAGCGCTTTTGCGCCTGCGTTAATGAGCGTTTTTTTAGCGCTGGCGTCAATGGGCGTTTTTTTTTTTATTCTTTTTTTAATGGACACAAAACGTCCAAAAACGTTGGTGAGTGGCGTTAGTGAGCGTTTTTGGGCGTCAGAGCGTTTTTACAGCTGAAAAAAACGTCTCTCAGAACCCTCTGGTCTTGGGTTTTTTTTACTGCTCAAAAACGTCACTGCTAAAAACAGCTGATAACAGCCTATGTGTGTATGAACACATAGGATAACACGATGGAGGATTTAATGACTGTAGAAAAAAAAGTCTGCAGCTGTAAAACAGTCAAAAAACTTCCTGTTTGCATGAGGCCTAAATGTCCGTTTACCAGCAGCAGTGTAAATGGGGCCTAATAAAAGGTATTGTCCCAATCCTTTTGGAAAGATCCTGTGGAATGCTGAGTAGCCTTTATCTCACAGGATGTTGTTTCTGTGCTAGGGCATAAAATGGACTACTCATAGTTTAGGTTAGAAACGCACCAAAACGTCCAAAAGAAGGGACATGCACTCTTTATCACAGTGCACGTTACTGTGTGTTGTGGTGCACTACAACACAGGTGGGTTAGAGCTGCATTACGTTAATTAATTGGGATGCTATTTAATCTGAGCAGCAGTGCAGCATGCTAATGCATGTAATGTGCTCTGCATTAATGCGCCTGTTACCTCAGTGTAAAAATGTGTTTCTCTTTCGTTCGACAGGCACAGAAACTCTTAGGACTAAGTGGGTTATACTGCCCCCTTCAGGAGTTTATTAGGCAGAACAGGCAGTTCTAACAGCAAAAAAGAACAGTAACAGACACAGCCCCTCCCAGGGGGCCGATAACCCCACACCCAGCTGCTGCTAGCTCAGTTTTATTCTGCCTAGTGCAAGGAGTTAGACGTAGGCTCCCTGTTGGGATCTGTGGTACCTCTCTGGTCCACTTCGGCTGTCAGGAGACAGCCTCACAGATGAAGACTACAATCAAGCAGCTGTGCTGGGCAATAGGCTGGGTCTCAGACCCAGGTAGTCACCCCAGCCGGCCTTCACGCGTTAGACTGGATGCTTCGCGCTGGGTCGACCGCGACAAACCCCAACCGGATGGGGTGGCCCTGCGGGTTAAACGCCCCGCCATCGCACGCAGTGCGTCCAGGGCTGACAGCTCCCTCCGGCCTAGCCGGGAGAGTGTAAGCTGTCTCGGGTGGGATCCCCCGCACCGCCCGGCTAGATGGGGTTAGTACGCCCCCCCTCCCCTTCGGGAGCCCGGGGGGGGCTGGTGGGTCCCCCCTCCGGGGTGAGCGTAGTGGGTGGTCTCCCCCCCCCCTTCCTCGCTCCTGCCCCTCCGGTACCCCGATGTCGCACCCTCCCTTCCCCTCCCCGGGGCTCCCAGGGTGTAATGGGTGTATGGGCCCTAGACGCCATATCCACGGTTCTGGAGACGTTGGTCTCCCGGGTAGAGTTGCTGTTGAACCGCGGGGATGCCAAAAAGCGTCCCTTGCCCCCCCTTCTTCTGGGGAGGACTCGGACCCCGAGGGGGGCTCCTCCGTAGCGGGACCCCCCTTGAGCTGTCGGATGGCGGGATCCCAGACGCCACTGATAGCATGGATGAGTCTGAGGCGTCCGCTGCTGCGCACGAGAAGGCTCTTGTAGACGCTCTAATCACCTCAGTGCGTGAGACCCTGCAACTGGAAGAAGCATCGGGACCCTCTCGGGGGTGCCCGTTCCCTTCGGGTCACATGGACCAAGCCTGGTGGCCAAGGTTTTTCCGTATGTGGATTTTCTGGATAAGTTTGCTTTATAGGGACTGGCCCCAGAGCTCCCTCACCATTCCGAAGCGTTTCGCTGTGCGTTATCCCTTTGAGGATAGGTTATTGAAGAAGTGGGCATCACCTCCCGTGATTGAACCCCCCCCCCCCATGTCCCGCCTGAGTAAGGCGACCACCTTCCCGGTGGTCCTTTAAAGACCCGGCTGACAGGAAGGCTGAAGCTTGCATCAGATCCCGATTTGTTCTAACGGGGTCTGCCATGCGGCCCATTGAGGCCTCTGCGCTAATGCCGCAAATGCTCACTGTGTAGGCGAAGCTGCTACACAGCGAGTTGTGCAAGACGCAGGCGTCTCCTGCGTGTGTGAATCTTGCAGATCACATGATCCGAGGGGTTCAGTATCTGTGCGATGCAGCCCTGGACACGGCCCCCCTGATATCCAAGGCGTCCGCAGTCTCAGTGAAGGCCCTGGCGGACTTGGATGAGATGATCAAAGATCTCACGGGAGGGAAGGGCACCTTTCTCCGGAGTCTAGGAGGAGTTCGGACTCCCGTCGCCGACAGGCCCTCTCCCTTCCGGCCCATAGGCGGCCTTTTTGTCCCTTCCGTTCCTCGGACAAGGGTTCACAGTCCACATAGGCCCCCGCGGGTGGTCAGAAGCGTAAGCGCCTCAAGCCAGAGGACAAGGCTTCTCCGCATGAAGTGTTGCCCTGCCCCGTGTTCGGGTGGGGGGACGTCTCCTGGGGTTTGCAGACAGGTGGTCCTCTCGCACCTCGAACCGCTGGGTGCTCGAGGTGGTCTCCTCAGGGTACAGCATAGAATTCCGTTCCCGCCCCCCAGACAGGTTCTTTGCCTCCAGCCTGCAGCTGCCTGCAGGCCCTGTTCGGGGCTGTGCAGGACCTGCTGGGTCAAGGGGTGATTGTTCCCGTTCCACGGGCGGAACGTTCCCAAAGGTTTTATTCCAACCTTTTCGTGGTTCCAAAGGATCGGGTTCGTCCCATCCTGGACTTGAAGGACCTCAACAAGTTTGTGTGGGTCCGCCGGTTTTGGATGGAGTCGGTCCGCTCGGTAGTGGCGGCCTCTGCACCAGGGCGATTTCCTGGCCTTCCTCAACATCAAGGATGTGTACCTGCATGTTCCCATCTGCTCCCAGCACCAGCACTTCTTGCGCTTTGCGGTTGGGGAGGATCACCACCAGTTCGTGTTCCCTTTTTTCTCCCGTTTGGCCTGGCATCGGCGCCTCGGGTTTTTCACCAAACTGCTGGCCCCGGTTCTGGCTCTGCTGAGGCAGAGGGGCATTGCAGTGGTGGCATATCTGGAGTCGGCTCCAGCGCTCAGGGACAGTGTGACGATCACCCTGCGCACACTGCAGGAATTCGGATGGGTGATCAGCCTCCTGAAGTCGGTCCTGATTCCGTCTCACCGCCTGGAATATCTGGGGCTGATCCTGGATGCAGCCCAGGCAAAGGTTTTCCTTCCGCCTACCAAGCGGCGGACGCTTCAGTCGGCGGTTCGGTCCCTGCTGTCCCAGAAATGGGCCTCACTCTGGTTTTGTTTGCGGGTCCTGGGCATAATGGTAGCCTCCTTCGAGGCGGTCCCTTATGCTCAGTATAACACCCGGGTTCTGCAACGGGAGATTCTCCTTAGATGGGACAGGTCCCCATCTTCCCTGGATCAGGTGGTCATAATGGACCACCAAGTAAGGGCCTCGCTGCTCTGGTGGCTGCAGTCCCCGGCTCTTCGGTCGGGGAAGTCCTTCCTCCCCCTTCACTGGTCAGTGATCACGACCGACGCCAGCCTGACAGGCTGGGGTGGAGTCCTGGGGCTGCTCTCAGCCCAGGGAAGGTGGTCTCCCGAGGAGTCTCCTCTCCCGATCAATGTCCTGGAATTGCGGGCGATTTGGTGCTGCCTTTCCCATTGGACGTTGAGACTACACGGGTGCATACGTGAACCACCAGGGCGGGACGAGAAGCTCGGCTGTGGCCTCGGAGGTAGCTTCCGTCCTGTGGTGGGCAGAAAGCCACGTTCCAGCAATCTCTGCCGTCCACATAGCGGGCGTAGAAAATTGGCAGGCGGACTATCTCAGTCGTCAGCGCCTGGACCAGGGAGCGTGGTCCCTGCACCCGGATGTGTTTCATCAGATTTGTCTGAGATGGGTCATCCCAGACGTGGACTTACTAGCGTCCTGTCTCAATCGGAAGGTGCGGACCTTCGTGAGCAGGACAAGGGATCCCCTAGCGGTCGCAGCAGATGCTCTTGTAGCTCTGTGGGCTCGGTATCGGCTCATCTATGCCTTTCCTCCTCTGAAACTGCTTCCGTGCCTTCTGCGCAGAATAGAAGCGGAGGGTATCCCAACCATTCTGGTAGCTCCAGATTGGCCACGGCGTCCTTGGTACGCAGACGTGGTACGGATTGTGGTGGACCTTCCCTGGCGGCTCCTACCTCTCTGGCTGGCCTGGCTATTGAATCCCAGGTGTTCAGGGATCGAGGGGTATCGGACTCGGTGATTCCTACCATGTTGAAGGCTTGTAAGGCCACTTCACGTACGATTTACCATCGTACCTGGAAGGCTTACATCGCCTGGTGTGAAGCCGGGGGGTGGAACCCTCGTTCCTTCTCGGTGTCTCAGGTTCTGGCCTTCCTGTAGAAGGGCCTCGACCAGAAACTGGCTTTGAGCACTATCAAGGGTCAGGTTTCTGCTCTGGCAATCTTTTTTTCAGCGTCCTTTGGTGACGTATTCATTGATTCGTACTTTCATGCAGGGGGTTCGGCATGTCGCCCCCCCCAGGTACGGTCGCCTTTGGCGCCATGGGACCTCAATTTGGTCCTCTCGGTGCTTCAGAAGCCGCGTTTTGTGAATACCGGGGAAATCTCTCTGCAGTTGAAGGATAAGGCGGTCTTGCGCCCGTCACCTTCCTTTTTGCCAAGGGTGGTGTCATCTTTCCACATCAATGAGGACATTGTCCTTCCTTCGCTTTGCCTGCGCCCGTCTCACCCTAAGGAGGTCGCTTTGCACTACCTGGATGTTGTACGGGCCCTGCAGGTGTATCTGGCATCCACAGCCTCCTTTCGCAGGTCAGACGCTCTTTTTGTCGGGTGAATGGCCCACTCAGAGGTTTGGCGGCCTCATCGGCCACTATCTCACGTTGGATTAGACAGACAGTGTCCCGAGCCTATGCTGTTCGGGGTCTGGAGCCTCCCTTTCCGGTTACGGCTCACTATTCCAGGGCGATTAGCGCTTCCTGGGCTTTTCGACATCAGGTGTCTGTGTCTAAAGTGTGCAAGGCGGCTACTTGGACCTCTGTGCACACCTTCTTAAAGTTTTACAAAGTTGAAGTTTTTAGCATCCTCGGATGCTGCGTTTGGCCACAAAGTTTTGCAGGCAGCCGTGTGAGACACGTGTGGTTCCTCGCCGAGGGTTCAGTTGGGTGTAGTTCTGTTGCCCACCCCTCATTTTTGGCACTGCTTTTGGACGTCCCACTTAGTCCTAAGAGTTGCTGTGCTTGTCGACGAACGAAAGCGAAAACTGGATTTTTTTGACTTACCGTAAAATCCCTTTCTCTGAGTTTGTCGACAGGCACAGCACCCACCCCTCTGATGTTGCACTGCTTGTTAAGAACTGAGCTAGCAGCAGCTGGGTGGAGGGTTATCTGCCAGTGGGGACTGCCCCCTGGGAGGGGCTGTGTTTGTTACTGTTCTCTTTTGCTGTTAGAACTGCCTGTTCTGCCTAGTAAACTCCTGAAGAGGGCAGTATAACCCACTTAGTCCTAAGAATCGCTATGCCTGTCGACAAACTCAGAGAAAGGGATTTTACGGTAAGTCAAAAAAATCCAGTTTTTCGGCCGTTATTGAAGGAATAACTTCAGAAGCAGGTAGGGAGATCAGGGATGAATTGTTTTTTTAACACTTTTTAGGCTAGGTTCACATTAGTGCCAGCAGCAGGAAAAACATGTAACCGTACGTCTTTGTGCACCCGCAGAAAAATAACGCAATGCAGTTTGGAAGATATGTGGGGTTACCATTAATCCTAATAGAATGCCACATACTGTAAACTGCAGCACAGTTTCCCACACTGAGAATCGTACTGCACTATGCGGTTTCCCTGCAGCTGTGTTTTCTGAAAAGGTGCAGGGACTTTTTCCCTGTACTATTCAGTGAGTACAGCAGCCCTGTGCATGAGCAGACACGGCCACAGGGAAAACTGTGTAGATGTGAACCTGTTGAATGTAGTTCACCTTTCTAAAAAAAATTATAAATGCACCTTTTTTTGCGGGTATTAAGAAAAAATGCATTGATTATTGTTGTTGCTATTATTATTTTTTATTGTAGGAGCCTGTAAAACATTGCAGTCACAGGTGCAACCTCAGGCTCCTGCAGACTGTCAATGTAGCCGTCTGCTGATACCTCATATGGACAGGCAGTTACACAATGACGGGAAGACTCAATAAACTACCTAGAGCACTCACTAGCACCCTGGTAGTTTATTAAGAACTACAAGCAATCAGTCGCAAAGGCTGTTGGTACTTGTAGCTCATTCACAGATCTCTATAAATGACACTGCCATGTGGGTGGAGCCCCGAATGGCTGCATTCTTTTCAAATTGTGACAGCGGGTGCAGGAAGAAGAGAAGAAGATCCCCAGCACACTGTTACAATGAGGGGGGGGGGGGGTCAGGGAGAGGCTTCAGGAGTGTGAACATGATGTGGCTGGAGCTTATCTTTTGAAGTTTTACGTTTAAATGGAGATTATATATTTTTTTTTTTTCTAAATATTAATTATGGGCTTTTTTATTCTCTCACATTCCAAAAAGAAAAAAAAAATCTCCAAAAAGGTGCTCTCCAGCAGGCATCTACTGGGCTGTCCAGGAAAAGCTCTGGCACTTCTGGTAATGTTGAGGTTTGCTTGGTTACTCCTGCCTCTCACACATTCTTATTGGTCCATCACTGTGATGAGCTGTTGCACCGGCCAATAGGAATGTGTTGAAGACTGGACATGTACATATAGGGGTTGATTTACTAAAGGTGTAGAATGCAAAAACCTGTGCAGCTGTGCATGCTAGCCAATCGGCTTCTAACCTCAGCTTGTTCAATCAAGCTTTGACAATAAAACCTTGAAGCTGATTGGTTTCTGTGTGGAGCTGCACCAAAATTTGCACTTTCAAGCTTTACTAAATCAACCCCATAGTTTATAAAAGTGAGCGAACTCCTGACAGAGAACAGATGAAGTTGTGAAAAAGATCCAAATTTGTTCTATGTTCTCATGTACTATAATAACCTCTTATTGATTAGCACTACATGTTGTGGCAGTTTTGATTTATATGGATTTGCGTTATTTCCTGTGATTGAACTCCTCTGTTCATGTATATGTGGTCTTCCTACAGGTGGTCTGAACCTAGGCATCTTTGACACCTGTCTGATTACTGAGGAAATTGCCTATGGATGTACTGGTATTCAGACTGCCATAGAGGCTAACTCCCTGGGGGTGAGTATGTGAAGAGTTAAAACTCCCGCCCTTAGCATCACCTCTGCATACTTGTACAGGCTCCTCTCCTGCACTGAAACCTCTTACTCTGATTTTATTACACACTAGGAGTGTCTCTCAGTGTGCATTAACAGCTGCAGCAAGCCAGGTAGAGCCCCTCTCATTTCCTAGCTGGACGTCCAGCATCATCTAGCTCTTCCCTCACCAGCTTTACAGTCCCTGACCCATTCCAGGAAATTAAATCCAATCCATTCATTGGATTTCAGTTCTTTCAATCATGGAGGCTTGGCTTTACATGTGGGTGTTGCCACAGCCTCCTGTTTTCAGGAAGCCATGTACAGCACCCTTCTGGCCCCTCCCACCACCCATTGGATAGAGAGGCAGACAGACCTGCAATGACACCACTGAGCCTAAAATAAGGTAGGTAATGAAGAAGGAAAGGGAGGAGAAACCAGGGAAGGAAAAATAAACGCAGATTAAACATCAGCTGTAAAGGATAAGTTCACTTTTTGGGAAAAAATGAATGCACATTTTTCTGCAGGTAAAAAAATGTATGCTGGTGCCATGCAGGTCTCCAGCAGATCTGCTAGTGTATCTGCTTGACCATACATTCTGTACGGGTAAGCAGATGCAGTCTGACGGGAAACGTGAATGGAGCGTCGTGGTAGTTCATTACAAACTACAAGCCAACCGCCGCAAAGACTGCCGGACCTTGTAGTTTTCCATTCACAGAGCTCTGTTAATTGGTGAAGCGGCCGGCAAGCAGAACCCTGTTCTTTTGTGACAGCTAGCGGGAGGTAGGAAAACCCCGTTAGCTATAACAGCGGGGATCGGGGAGGTGCAGAATATTATTAGTTACGAAAGGTGAAGTTATCCTTTAAATTCAAGTAGTGTGGTGCTAATTTTGTTTTATGGTGCCACATGGGTTTTCTGCTTTCCCTTTTCTTTATATACTGAACTTGAAGTGAAAATGGACCAAAATGCATTAATATGTCATACTGCACCCTGAGGGATGTCTCTCATTTGGCAAAGTATATGTAACATGAGACATAGGGGGAGATTTACTAAAACTGGTACTGGTGCACACAGAATCTGGTGCAGCTGTGCATAGTAACCAATCAGCTGCTAGCTTGTTCAGTTACGCTTTGACAATATAACCTGAAAGCTGATTGGTTTCTGTGTAGGGCTACACCAGATTATATGTGCACCAGTTTTAGTAAATCTCCTCCACTCCATACAGACGCACAATGAAGAAGTGGTGAGTCATGGGCTTTATATTGTCGCAGTGCTATTTTTAGGGCAGCAAGGGGAGGACTTGTTGAATGAAACAGAACTCTTACAGTTAATCAGTTTCACTGCTCTTGTTCGCTGTTCAGCAGAATGAATAATCGTACCTCTTTGTGTTGACATTAATTTTTAACACTTCACTTTAAAGCGGAATTATACTCCCCTCAGTGTCAGTGATGTGGCATCCCGGAGCTCCCTGCCCGGCCGCTGACATCTTCAGGAGGCCTGCTTCTGGGTCTCTATTGCCGGCTGCTTTCATTGGCCGGGTAGGGATGACATCACTCAGTTCATTCAGATTCAGCATTGCTGAATTTGTACAGTGAGCTCTGTGTGTGCAATTCACTGGGCAAGGGCGGACAGGCAGGCATTTAATTTAAATACAGAAGAGACAAAGCTGAGGAGACTTAGTAAAACTGGTGCACACTGGTGCAGCTATGCGTAGTAAGCAATCAGCAGGTTGGAATAAGCTTTGACAATACATGTTAGAACCTGATTGGTTCCTATGCACAGCTGCAACTCTGTGTGCACCGGTTTTAGTAAATCTCCCCCAGCATGTTTCTTCTGCATTAAAATGGCTGCCTGTTCGCGCTTTTTTTTTCATTTTTCTCCAAAAGTTCCACTTTTTAAAGTGGAAATTTGGGTTACGTATAAGTCTGCTTAAAAACAATGCTTCCTCTTCTCCTCCTATCTACTGTTTTCTTTTAATTACAGTCAGACAAGAAACACATGATCTCTTTCTGTGTGTAGTAGAAGATTAAAGGAGAAATACAGCCAAAGCTCCTTTGGCTATACTTCTCCTATGGATCACAGGAGTGCAGTTTGTTTTCCACTCCTGTGACCCATTTTCAGCAGAGAGTGGACTGAAGTCCGCTCTTTGTTGACGTCGGCGTCATCGCGACCATAGAGTCGGGATCAGTCCAGATCCCTGGACTGGCTTCGCCCCTCCACAGTCCAGCGCTCCAATGAGCGAGGAGGGGCAGGGCAGAGTGCTGTAACTGACAGTCTGCAGCTCTCTGCTCCATCTGTGTACAGAACAGCTCCAGGTAGCCATATTGCATTTTACAGAAAATTACAGCTCTGCAGACTGAAAAGGAAAGGTCATGTTTAATAACATTAAAGTGGAACTATAGGCAAAACTTGTTTTTTTTTAATTTTGGCTAGAGTGAGGGAGGGCTATAACACTTGTAAGGTTTATTTTTGCCATCTATGTCCCATTGGGGAGATTCAGCTTCACTTCCTGTCCCATAGCCGAACAGGAAATCCCTGCAAATATTGGGAATCTCTTGGGGACCCCCAGGTCACCAGAATTAGTGTCCCCATTGGAAGATTTGCCTTCTATTATTTTTCTGGGGACAACCCAAATTTGGGATTTTCTTTTACTTTTCATTTCAATGATAATGGTAACCAGGACAAATAGAGGAGGGGAATCTCCTTGCCTTTAGTTCTACTAAGGCAGTATTCAGGCGTTTTAGCGCTAGAAATAGCGCCTGAAAACTGCCTCTCAATCCTCCCCAGTGTGAAAGCCTGAGTGCTTTCACACTGGGGCATGTGCTTGTGGGACAGGAAAAAAAATCCTGAGGGCACCATCTTTTGGGGTGGTGTAGGAGCGGTGTATACACCGCCCCTGCCCATTGAAATGAATGGGCAGTGCGTCTGAAGCGCCTGAAAAGCGATTCGGAAGATCCGCAACATGAGCGCTTTTAACCCCTTCTTGGAGGTTAAGAGCATGCTGGTAAAGTTCCGCTAAAAGTAGTGTCGCTTTACCGCTAATGCTCGGGCGGCCCCAGTGTGAAAGGGCTATATTTTTTTTTTTTTTTATTTGCTTTTTTTTTTTCCCAAAAAAGTGGAGTTACCCTTTAATAAGTGTCTCTGTTAAAAGTCAATGAACAGCTCCCAGTTTGGGAACAATCTTCCCTTTTGCAAGTACAGTAAATTGGAAGATTTGTTTTTTTTCCTTGTGGAATTCTATTAAAATGTCCTGTTTTGGGGGGTTGTGTTTCTCTGTTAATGTGTACATTGCAGAATCAATGTGGGTCACTGTAGCCAGGCACTCTTCACATTATATGCAGCAACAAGAGTGGGCATGAGTGAACATTAGATTCTCTGCTCATCAACTCTAGAGGGCAACATCTGAGCAGTCTTACATTGCTGTCACTTCTTCTTATGGGATACATATTAAAGCTGGACTTGTCCATAAATGTATCTTAGGGCCGGTTCACACTGCAGCCTGGTCCAAGATAGGATGTGATTCTCACCACACTGCAGTGCCAATCACATGCGATCTCTGTGTGATGCAATTTTAGCCATACAGATAGTATGGCTGCAATCGGATCGCATTCGAACCAAACTCGCACAGGACCCTTTTTTTGGATTACAGTAGAATCGGCACACCCATGCGATTCAATTCCTGTACTGATTTGTGGGTGTTATTAGCTTTCTATTGTCACTCCCTGCAGTTTGCATATGGTAGTGTGAACTGCTGCCGGGATATCTGCGATGCTGGAACCTGCAGTGGATTCGCAGGGTTCCCACATCGCACCAGTGTTAACCGGCCCTAAAGAACAAATCTTGGTGCCCAAATAGAATGTCCCTTTTATGATTCCATGGCTACATGGGAGCATAAAAGGACGATTTTGGCTGCCGTGGGTAACAAGTATTCTTTCTTCTGGAACCTTTTTTTTTTTTTTTATACAGAAGGCCCAGTATTATTCTAAAAGTACATGTTCTTTTGGCCATAGCAACTAATCAGCTAATGCATCTGAGATAATGAATGGAAGAATATGGTTAGTACACTTAGGGATGCTTTTCACACAGAAGACTTAGTATGATTACAAGGTTTGCTGTTAGCACTCTGAAACCCTGAAAGAGCATTCAGAGATGGTGACGGATGTGTTCATTTTTACAGCAAATGCCAGTGATCATAGCCGGCAATGAGGCGCAGCAGAAGAAGTACCTGGGAAGAATGACGGAAGAACCTTTGATGTGTGTAAGTAGAGGGTTTGGAAATATTTTGTGCTGTTTGCATTGTTCTCTACTGGCTTCTGAGTCCTGAGCGCTATTCTTTTGAATGGAAGGAAAGAAAAAGCTGGCAAGACAGCCTGGTCATCTATTCTGTCAAAGCCATGTGACACCTTTAGATTTTACTGCAATGTTAAGTACAGAGAATATCCATAGGATGCAGGCTGCACACAACAACCCCATTTTATGAATGGAATATTACATTGCTGTACATAGCCAAGAGTGGGAACATAGATACTTTTATAAAGACACACTTTTTTTTTTTTTTTCTTGTACACGTGGGTTAAGATTTACTAACAATGGTGCACTCGGAATCTGGTGCAGCTGTACATGGTAGCCAATTAGCTTCTTACTTCAGCTTGTTCAATTAAACTTTGACAATAAAACCTGGAAGCTGATTGGTTTCTTTGCAGAGCTGCACCAGATTTTGGTTGCTCCAGTTCATCTCCCCTGTAGTATCAGATAAAACATGGCATGCAGTAAGTAGTAGCACACTTTTGGGGAGATTTACTAAATCTGGTGCAGCTGTGCATCTTACTTCAGCTTGGTCAATTAGCTCGGGGTCAACCGATTATCGGAGCGGACTATTATTGGGGGCCAATATTCAAATTTTTCAAATAATTGGTATCGGTCGGAAACTTACCGATATTGATCAGACCTCCTCCCCCTATCCCTGCATGGCGCTCGCTGCAGTTATGAACAAAAGTTTAACTAACAAAGAGTTAATTTTTAACTTCTTTCAGGCTCAAGTATTGCTGATATAAACACAGGTATGATTTGCAGCACGATTTACATTATAGTCTATGTCAGTGAAATAGTGCGGAAAAGTCCTGAAAAAGTAATGTATGAACTACTTCTCAAATCACACTACTTGAAATTGTATCTATTAAGACACTGCCATAGAAACACATGAGATACTACTTCGGGTACTATTTGTAAATCGTATGTTGTACCTGAAGTCCTACTGGTGTGACTGGGGGCTTAAGCTTTGTCAATAAAACCTAGAAGCTGATTGGTTAGTATGCACAACGGCACCAGATTCTGTGTACACCAGTTTTAGTAAATCTCCCCCTCTGTGTATAATATGTATTCTTGTATTGTCAGTTTTAATAGTTTAAGCCCAGGTTCACACTGAGTGCGGGAATTAAATTGTGCGAGTTCAGCTGCACTCACACCATTTCATTCCTGCATGTCAGTCCCGATTTCAGGGGCAATTTCACAGGCATCTGTGCAGGTTTCGCACCTGAAATCGCAAAAAAGTAGTACAAGAACTACTTTTTGAAATCGGTGTGGCGCCGCATTAGAGCGGTGCCGTTGCCGGCAATTTGGCATGCCAAATTGTATCAGTGTGAACCAGGGCACAGACATCTTTTTTTAGCCTAGGATCACATTGGAGCGATTTGTCATGTGATTTGAGAGATCAAATCGCATGACAAATCACAGCCTATTGGCTCTGTTCCAATCGGTGTGACACTGATTTTTCAGCGCCGCACCAATTTGCAAAAGTAGTTCCTGAACTACATTTGCTGATTTCAGGTGCGATTTCAATAGACATCTGTGCATGGAACCACACAGATGTCTATCAAATAGCACCTGAAATTGCACTGACCTTGCTACTTTGACATCACGCTGCTTAAAGTGAAGTAGCAGCGATTTCAAAGTAGCATCAATGTGAACCAGGGCTTAAGTGTCATTCAACTGAATGACAATCGGTCTTCACAACAGTCATCTAGACACGCTCTCCAATTTTGTGTATAGTATCTGGAATAAACCCAACGAGGCCCTTTTGCTTACAAAGAAAGTTTGTATTTTGCAAAACTATAACAAGTCAATATCCTACAGGCCTATTGTGTAACTGAACCTGGAGCTGGTTCAGATGTGGCCGGCTTGAGGACCAGAGCAGAGAAGAAGGGCAATGAGTACATCATCAATGGACAGAAGATGTGGATCACCAATGGGGGCAAAGCTAACTGGTATAGTGTTAAGTTCCTTATGTATTGTTTGTTTTATGTCTTCCTTGCTCCTTTGGTCCTTATTTTAACAGGGTGAAGTAGAGCTGCACGATTCTGGATAAAATGAGAATCACGATTTTTTTGTTTAGATTAAAGATCACGATTCTCAGCATAACATCATCTTTCACATTATACAAAAAAATGGGCTAACTTTACTGTTTCGTTTTTTTAATTCATTAAAGTGTATTTTTTCTTAAAAGTTGCTTTTGAAAGACCGCTGCCTAAATACAGTGTGACATAAAATATTGCAACAATCTCTATTGTATTCTCTAGGGTTTCTGCTAAAAAAATATACATAATGTTTGGGGGTTCTAAGTAATTTTCTAGCAAAAAATACTGATTTAGACTTGTAAACATCATGTGTCAGAAAAAGGTTTAGTCTTTAACCACTTAAGGAACGGAAGGATTTTCCCACTTAATGACCAGGTCATTTTTTGTGATACTGCGTCGTTTTAACTGACAATTGTGCAGTCGTAGGACGTTGTACCCAAACAAAATTGGTGTCCTTTTTTCCCACAAATAGAGCTTTCTTTTGATGGTATTTGATAACCTCTGCTGTTTTTATTGTTTGCGCTATAAACCAAAAAAGAAGTGACAAGTTTGGAAAAAAACATTATTATTTACTTTTTGCTATAATATCCCCCAAAAAAATCCCAATAAGCGTATATTGATTGGTTTGCACAAAAGTTATAGCATCTACAAAATAGGGGAGAGATTAATGGCATTTTTATTATTATTATTATTATTATTATTATTATTATTTTTTTTTTTTACTAATAATGGCAGCGATCAGCAATTTTTAGCGGGACTGCGACATTGCGGTGGACAGATCGGACACCTAACTGACATTTTTTACACTTTTTGTGAACCAATGACATCATTACAGTAATCAGTGCTAAAAATATGCAGTTGTTGTACTAATGACACTGGCAGGGAAGGGGTTAACTGGGACGATCAAGGGGTTAAATGTGTTCCCTGTTTGTGTTTTCTAACTGTATGGGGGATGGGCTGCCAGGGGAAACACACAGATCCGTCTTCCTACATAGCAGAAAGACAGGATCTGTGTAATCTCCCCTGTCAGATCGGAGATCTGCCTTGTTTACACAGGTGGATCCCCGTTCTGTCACTGCAGGGAACGATCGCGGGTGGCCGGCAGTTCCTGAGCCGACATACAATGATGGCAGCTGGTCGACAAGTGGTTAAACTGCTCACATTTACAGACCAAACAAAGTTCATCCCTTTTGAGCTAAAAGAACCGAGAAATACATTGTTTCTCTTTATCGCTGTTGATAAACATGCTAAAACATGATTTTTTTTTTATTATTTTTTTTTTTTTATCTTTTGACAGCTCTGAGCAGAGAGCGCCTCTGCACTTTAACATGAATCGGGGAAATGCTGGGTTAAAGAGGAGGTCCGCCCACCCCTCCAAAAATTTAAAAGCCAGCAGCTACACATACTGTAACTGCTGACTTTCAATTATAGGACACTTACCTGTCCTGGAGTCCAGCGATGTCGGCACCCCAGCCAATGTTTCCATCAGCTGTCGGATGCTGCAGCCGCTGTGCTGTTATACTGACCCGGCGGCGGGGGGAAGGAGGAGGAGGAGGAGAGGGCCGGATATGTGAAGTATTTTGCGGCCCGGTCGTGGGGACAGGGTAGCTGTCGAAAATGGGTTACCCGCTAGACCCTCCCCCCCCCCCCCGAAAGGTGCCACTCCGCTTTAAGATCGCGAGGGGGGTTTAAATGCAACAGAGATTTTGTTTGTTTTTTTTTACTGATTAGTGGTGCAGTTCTAGGGTGAAGTAAAGGGGGGTACACCTGTAGAGGGCCATGGTTACCCACATGGGGATGCAGAGGTGTTCCCATTAATGTCAACAGACAGACGCTGCTCCCAATCTGACATCTGCATGAGGATGTGAATTCCTGTGTGGGCAAACAAAGCCTCCTGCAGGCGTACGCTTTAGCATGCTCCGTTTGGAACAGGCACAGTTGACAGAAATGTGCATTTTAGCTATGGGTCGAAGTTTGACTTTTAGACCCCTTTCACACTGGGGCGGGCAGGGCGTTAATGGTAAAGCGCCGCTAGTTTTAGCGGCGCTTTACCGCTGTTATAGTGGCGCTTTGGCGCCACTATTGGTGAGGCGGAGTAGTGCTTTTAACCCTTAAGAATGGGTTATGGTGGGGGTCAAAAGCGCTGGCGCGTGGCGCTTCCGAAGGGCTGTTCAGGCGCTTCAGAAGTGCTGCCCATTCATTTCAATGGGCAGAGCCGGTGTAGGAGTGCTGTATACACCACAAAGATGCTGCTTGTAGGGCTTTTTTTCTGTCCTGCAAGCGCACCGCCCCAGCGTGAAGGCACTCAGGCTTTCACACTGGGGTGGATTAGGAGTTTGTTTTTCAGGCGCTATTTTTAGCGCTAAAGTGCCTGAAAAATGCCCCAGTGTGAAAGGGACCTTTTAAAGTGGTTCCATAGATCTCCTAAGGCTAGACTTGTCTCTCGCCATAGTCTTACTCTCCCTCTGCTGTAGTAGGTCAGGATTCCACGTGTCTGTATTCTCTATATTCCTATATAGTATTTGAGTAGAATTATAGGCACAACTTGTTTGAATTTTGGATAGAGTAAGGAAGGGTGATAGCCCCTGTCAGTTTATTTTTTGACATCTGTGTTCCATTGGGAAGATTTCCCTTCCTGCCCCATAGCCAAAACAGGATGTGAGAAGAAATCTTTGCAAATCAAGGATATCCTTTTTGGGGGGGGGGCACCTAGGTCACCAGAATTGGTGTCACCATGAGAAGATTTCCTCTCTATTACTTTTTTTGGGGACAACCCAAACTTTGGGATTTTTCACTAAATAAAACATCATCTGCAGTTTACTACCGCTTTAAGGCCTAAGTGTTCCTCCCCAGAACGCACATGAGTTTTTCCTAATTGTACAGGGTACAGGATCTTGGGCTCAGCCATGGGGTTACATTCAGGTGACTGCACATTGGAAAAAGCTGCAGGGACTTCCCCTCTTTAATCTTTGCCAGTCCCAGATAGCCTCCTTTTGCTAGTGTCTTTAGATAAGGGACATCTTGTTTTTGCCTCTGTTTTTTTTTTTTTTTTTTTCTCCTCAAGATTCTTATCTCAAGTTCTTAGCTGTTCCATAGCCAGTGTGGCTTGCCTTCAGCACCTTCCAGGCCGGGTTAACTCCTCAACCGAGCCGACATGCACTTCCACAATATGAATGTATCCATAGCTGGGCTGATGCTATGAACATTAATAACACATAGCATATTTATATAGGATTGACCAGCATATTTGCTAGCAGCCATTTTCCCTATTTATAATGCACTCTAGTCTCCTATTTCCCTACTAAAAAGTTTTTTTTTTTTAGCATTTGCCAACCCATTTTTAGGGCAAAAAAGTGGTTACTGTAGCATTCACTGTAGGGCTAATGCTCATTTCATTCATAGGAATTAAACAAAAGTTCCTGCGCAATCACCAATCCTACCCAAATAAAATTTTCTCTTGCTGACGCTCACACGGTCATTTGTTCCCACACCACCAATAGACTGTTATCTAAGTGCAGTGTAGCCCCCTTTGCATGTTATTAATCAACCAATAAACTCAATATACCCATCAGCGCTATGAGCAAAAAAGAATAATAAAATCAATTCAACGTCCCAAAAATTGCGAAAGTGACACAGTTGCTGTGTACAGTGAGGGGAAAAAGTATTTGTTCCCCTGCTTGTTTTGTACGTTTGCCCACTGACAAACAAATGATCAGTCTATCATTTTAATGGTCGGTTTATTTTAACAGTGAGAGACAGAATAACAAGAAAAAAATCCAGAAAAACGCATTGCATTTTTATGAGTGAAATAAGTATTTGACCCCTTTGCAAAACATGACCTAGTACTTGGTGGCAAAACCCTTGTTGGCAATCAGAGGTCAGACGTTTCTTGTAGTTGGCCACCAGGTTTACACACATATCAGGATCCTCTCCAGGTCATTAAAGTTTTGGAGCTGATGTTTGGTAACTCGAACCTTCAGCTCCCTCCACATATTTTCTATGGGATTAAGGTCTGGAGACTGGCTAGGCCACTCCAGGAGCTTAATGCGCTTCTTTTTGGCCACACCTTTTTGCCTTGGCTGTGTGTTTTGGGTCATTGTCATGCTAGAATACCCATCCACGACCCGGTTTCAATGCCCTGGCTGAGGGAAGGAGGTTCTCGCTCGAGATTTGACGATACATGGCCCCGTCCATCGCCCCTTTGATGCGGTGAAGTTGTCCTGTCCCCTTAGCAGAAAAACACCCACCTCCATGTTTGACGGTGGGGATGGTGTTCTTGGGATCATAGGCAGCATTCCTCCTCCTCCAAACATAGCAAGTTGAGTTGATGCCAAAGAGCTTGATTTTGGTCTCATCTGCCCTCAACACTTTCACTCAGTTCTCCTCTGAATCATTCAGATGTTTATTAGCAAACTTCAGACGGGCTGTACATGTGCTTTCATGAGCAGAGGGACCTTGCGGGTGCTGCAGGATTTTAGTCCTTCACGTTGTATTGTGTTACCAATTGTTTTCTTGGTGACTATGGTCCCAGCTGCCTTGCGATCATTGACAAGATTCTCCTGCGTAGTTCTGGGCTGATTCCTCACCGTTCTCATGATCATTGAAACTCCACAAGGTGAGATCTTGCATGGAGCCCCAGACCGAGGGAGATTGTCAGTTATTTTGTGTTTCTTCCATTTGTGAATTATCGCACCAACTGTTTGTAACCCTCTCACCAAGCTCATTGGTGATGGTCTTGTAGCCCATTCCAGCCTTGTGTAGGTCTATAATCTTGTCCCTGACATCCTTGGAAAGCTCTTTGGTCTTGGCCATGGTGGAGAGATTGGAATCTGATTGATTTGCTTCTGTGGGCAGGTGTCATTTATACAGGTAACAAGCTGAGATTAGGAGCACTCCCTTTAAGAGAATTTAATCTCCGCTCGTTACCTGTATAGAAGACACCTGGGAGCCAGAAATCTTGCTGATTGATAGGGGATCAAATACTTATTTCACTCATTAAAATGCAAATCAATTTATAACTTTTTTGAAATGCGTTTTTATGGATATTTTTGTTATTCTGTCTCAACGTTAAAATAAATCTGCCAATAAAATTATAGACTGATCATTTCTTTGTCAGTGGGCAAACGTACAAAATCAGCAGGGGATCAAATACTTTTTTCCCTCACTGTAAATGTATAGTCCACAAATTGAAATACACAAAATACAGAGCTAAAAACAAATAATAAATCAGTGCTGACCTAATCCAATCTTCAAATGCATGTGCATATCAAATGACAGAAGACTCCACTGTGAAAAAATTAATTAAAAAATTCAACAGATGTCCGAAGCAATACAAAGTCCAATGGAGTGTTGTGTAAAATGTTCCTCAACCAAGTATTTCTTCCCAGGTATTTCAGTAATTTACATCAAAAAGTGCTCTTTCTACCACAATTGAGGATTGCACTTAGCAAACCCACATGCCTATCTAGGAACAGATATTTCCAATTGGTTCAGACCAAACTTCTTGCTATAAAAGCCTCCTCATGGAAGTGACTTTTATATGAGCACTCCTCCACCCTTCAGTACTGGTTCACACTGGTGCAACTTGAGTCACACCAGAGGCATAACTAGAACCTTTAGGGCCCCAGGGCAAGAAGCCAGGAAGGGCCTCCCTGACCACTGATCCTGGTGCCCTTTACTCCCATTGCAGGACAACCTGCGACACATAGGGGTTCATTTACTAAAACTGGAGAGTGCAAAGTCTGGTGCTTCTGTGCATGGTAGCCAATCCGCTTCTAACTTCAGCTTGTTCCTTTAACTTTTGACAAAAAAAGACCTGGAAGCTGATTTGGTTTCTATGCAGAGCTGCACCAGATTTTGCACTCTCCAGTTTTAGTAAATCGCATTGCAGTAGTGTGAACCTACCCTTACACTTAATAACTCAAAAAGTAAAACACGTCATAGTGCTTCCTGCTAAAAAGAACTCATCTTTTATTAAAAGTATAATTAAAATTTCCTCTTGTATAAAATCCATGACATAAAAAAACAATGCTTTATAAAATATAAAACAACGCTTTAGGCAGAGGAACAAATGTTGACTTCCAGCGCCATCTAGTGTACAAATTATAAATTATACTACAACAATGTTTAAAAATCATTAGAAATAGTTCATCCGC
>BLSH010281075.1:77531-94444 GCA_018402905.1 Glandirana rugosa | reverse complement strand
ACCAAATTGATGATTCCTGCACTTAATGGTAAATATGGGCAAATTGATGCAATAATATATGCACAAAAATTAATTGAATGAACTTAGTGTTACTAAACCCAGTAATATGAAAACCGTTCATCTGACCCCCCCCCCCCCACACACACACACACACGAAGTGCTCATGGCTTATAAATCATCTTTTTAGATTAAAATACTGCCACTGTATAACGTTTTTGGATGCTCTGTATACCACAGTAAAATGATAAACTGCACAGTCTGTTCAGTGTTGAGAGTTCAGGTAGGAGGAGATTTCCACTACAGCCTTTATACACACCCATATGTGTGATGTCAATATCTAGCTAGCTCTGAGAACAAGTAAGAGCATAAAAGACACAACAGGGCATGTGCAGGTCGGCTACCCTGCCTGTGTTAGCTGGCCTTCCCTCAGATAGACAGTGCAGGGAGAGGAGTATCTGTGCATACAGAATAAAACAGCCTTTTTACACAATGCAGAGGATTAACCCCTTAAGATCCACAGTGAGTATAACAAGCATGCTATGCTGCATATACAGACAGATTTTGCTGTTGTGGATTTCGTAACCTAACCTAAGTAGTTAGGTTTTAGTAAACTACTTGATAAGTGCACAAATATTTATAACTGGGATGCTGATCTCTGAAGGGGTTTGTGCCTTTAAATGTGTGACTAATATGAAAGCGCTACCCCACATGACAAATTCACAAGCTTACAACATATTAAAGTGGTTGTCAACTCGTGACAACCACTTTAACTTACAGGTAAGCCTATAATGAGCCTTACCTGTAGGTGCCCTGCATATCTCCTAAACCTGCACAGTTCAGGAGATATGCAGTGTATTTGCTGTTGCCGACATCATTTCGGCACATGAGCAGTGAAGAGACGGCCTCCGTGCCGTTCCTTCACTGCGATCGTGCCAGGACTGGCGGCTCCCGCACGCATGCGTGGAAGTGACGTCACGCGACTCCAGCCAGTCAGAGCCAGCGTCACGGCCCCGGTAGGAAGAGGGGCTGGAGATGGATGCTGCCTGCACAGGGGACAGCGCTGGACGTTGCAGGCTACGTTTGCAGGTAAGTGACACATAATCGGCTACTATGCGATGCATAGTAGCCCATTAGGCTTCTACTTTGCATAGGACTATTGAGGAACTAAACCCCATCAGGGTTTACTTCCTCTTTAATACTATAGCAGATAATAAAGTGCAAGTGCAACAATAAAGTCCTTAAAATTTCACAAAACTTCACAATCTTCTTGGTGCATATCCATATTTCATGTGCAAGAAAAATTTAAAGTGCCAAGTGCTGCTATAATGCATTCCGTGTGGACCGTGCTCCCCTCTTGTGTGCCTTTACATTCACCAGATGTCATGGACTTCCATGACAGAAGTCTCAGACGCTTGTACTGATGGCTGGGCTTTGTTGTCCTACAGACTGGAGCTCCGATTGCAACTCAAGATGTCCTCAATGTGCATTCATATAGTTGGTAACAGATGGCAGAGAGAAGATATATTGTGTAAATCTGTAAAGTAACATCCACTTACATCTAAAAACACGCTGTAATAAGTAGAATCCGGCTCTATGTGTCGAGTTGCGTCTCACCGGCTGGAAATTCAGTCATAGGTGTACTCGGGTGGTGACGTCATTTCCAGCCGGTGAGACGCAAGTAAGCGGATGTTACTTTTTTAAACATAAATAGGAATTTATTAATAACTTACTGTAAAATCCTTTTCTCTGAGTTCACTGACAGACGCAGCCCTTCATTGATAAGTGGGGTTTATGCACATCCTACTAGGAGTGGACTTGGCAAACAGAAAAAAAGCAAGCTGACCCCTCCCAGGGGGCCGTCCTCACTCCAGCATATAACCCCCCAGCTCTGCATAGCATATCAGTTCGTAACAAGCCGTACAAACACAACACAGAGGGGTGGGTGCTGCGGCTGTCAGTGAACTCAGAGAAAAGGATTTTACGGTAAGTTCTTATTAAAATCCTATTTCCTCTTACGTTCACTGACAGACGCAGCCCTTCATTGACCAGTGGGGATGTCCCAAAGCAGTGTCATTCAAGAGGGGTGGGTAAACAATAACAACTGTACCCAACAGAATCCTCTCAAGAGGCGCCAGCCGCGCCTACACCGCCGCCTGTAAAACTTTACGGCCAAAAGCAGCATCCGCGGATGCTGACACATCAACTTTGTAAAACTTAACAAAAGTGTGCACCGAGGCCCAAGTAGCCGCCTTGCACACCTGGGACACCGAAGCCTGGTGTCTGAAAGCCCAGGGAGTGCTAACTGCCCTGGTGGAATGAGCCGTGACTGGAAAAGGGGGACTTTGCCCCGAACCGTATACGCATGGGTCACGGTCTGTCTGATCCAACTGGAAACAGTAGCCGACGAGGCCGCCAACCCTTTGCGCGGGCCTTCTGTCAGCACAAACAACGCATCAGACTTCCGAAAAGAAGCTGTAGCCACCAAATACACCCGCAAAGCCCTCACGACATCCAAAGAATGTAATTCAATCTCCTTGGGATGCGACGGGTACGGACATAATGAAGGGAGAACAATATCCTCGTTAATGTGAAAAGAGGAAACCACCTTCGGTAGAAACGAAGGTGAAGGTCGCAGGACCACCTTATCCTTATGAAGGAGCAAGTAGGGAGACCTACAGGACAACGACGCCAACTCAGACACCCGCCTAGCGGATGTAATGGCCACCAAGAAAGCCACCTTTTGTGACAGCAATTGTAAGCGAATATCCCTGATCTTCTCATGTGGCTGTTTCCGCAGTACAGAAAGTACCAAATTCAAAGGCCAAAGGTGACCGTACCTGAGGAGCCATATGGCGTACACCCTGTACAAATGTACGTATCAACGAATGTGACGCCAAAAGACGTTGAAAGAGAATCACCAGAGCCGAAATCTGATCCTTGAGAGTACTCAATGCCAATTTGTTATCCAGGCCTTGCGGGACACAACGTAAGAGCGGGGGTTCCAACCCCCTGCCTCACACCAGACAATATAGGCCTTCCAGGTGCGATGATATATCTTGCGCGAAGTACACTTGCGGGCCTTAAGCATGGTAGGGATCACGGAGTCAGAGACACCCCTATCCCTCAACACCTGGGACTTACTAGCCAAGCCGTCAAAGCCAGCGAGGGTAAAGCAGGGTGCAGGATGGGTCCCTGTGATAGCAGATCTTCTCGTAGCAGAAGATGCCAGGTAACATCTATCACCATCCGCACCACGTCAGCGTACCAAGGGCGCCGATGCCAATCCGGAGCTACCAGGATTGTTGGAATCCCCTCCGCTTCTACCCTGCGCAGTAGCTACTTGAGGGGAGGGAAGGCGTACAGGAGCCGATACCGACCCCAAGGCGCTACCAACGCGTCCGTGGCGGCCGCTAACGGATCCCTTGTTCTGCACACGAAGGTCTCCACCTTGTGATTGAACCTGGACGCCATGAGGTCCATGTCTGGCGTGCCCCACCTGTGGCAAATCTGGCGGAACACCTCTGGATGTAGGAACCATTCCCCCTGATCCAGCGTCTGGCGACTGAGAAAGTCTGCCTGTCAATTTTCTACGCCCGGAATGTAAATGGCGGACATTGCCGGCACGTGAAGTTCTGCCCATCTCAGAATGTGAGCCGCTTCCAAAGCCGCTGCCGAGCTCCTCGTTCTGCCCTGATGATTCACGTACGCCTCCGCTCTGGCATTGTCCGACTGAACCTGAACCGGGAGGCCGCACAGCCTTACCATCCAGTGGGAGAGGCAGAGCCTGATTGCCCTCAGCTCCAGCACATTTATCGAAGGCGGGGGGGGTTCCTGCACCGACCAACGGCCCTGAGCAGACAGCTGCCCCAGGACCCCCCCCAGCCCGATAGGCTGGCGTCCGCTGTGACTATCGACCAATTCAGGGGAAGAAACGACTTCCCCAACATTAGAGCCAGGGCCCGAAGCCACCAGGTTAACGATCCTCTGGTCTGATGATCCAATCCGATCAGCTGGTCCAGGGACAGGGAAGACTTGTCCTACCGTGACAGAATTGCTCGCTGTAGGAGCCGAGTGTGACTCTGGGCGTAAGGTATCGACTCGAAGGCCGAGACCATGAGTCCCAACACCCGCATACAGAACTGTAAGGAGGACCACTGGCGTGACAGCAGGGTTCACACCGCTGCTTGCAGTGTCAGTAACTTGGCCGGAGGTAAGAACACATTCGCCTGTTCCGTGTCCAGAATCAGACCCAGATATTCCAGTCGACAGGACGGGGTCAACGTCGACTTCTGCAGGTTGATCAGCCAGCCGAAGTCTTTCAACGAGGCCATGGTGATGGCCACATTCTCCTCCAGGGCCGAAGCAGACTCCGCTCGCAGGAGTAAGTCGTCGAGGTATGCTACCACCGCAATGCCTCTCTGCCTCAATAGCGCCAGCACCGGAGCCACCAGCTTGGTGAGTACACAAGGAGCCGAGGCCAGACCGAAGGGAAGTGCCACAAATTGGTAATGTAGATCCCCCACCGCAAAGCGCAGGCAGCGCTGGTGTCGGGGACAAATGGGAACATGGAGATACGTGTCCCTGATATCCAGGGATGCCATGAAGTCCCCTTGGTGCAGGGCGGCCACGACCGAACGGACAGATTCCATTCTGAATTTTCACGCCTTCACAAAGTGGTTTAGCGCTTTTAGGTCCAGAACTGGCCTGACCCCCACCCTTTTTGGGCACCACAAAGAGGTTTGAATAGAAGCCGCGGAACCTTTCCAGCGGAGGTACCGTCACAATTACCCCTTGTTCGGAGAGCGTCTGAACAGCCCCTAGGAGAGCCTCTCCGACACCCCTGAGGGAGTCTCAAGTTCGATGGGAAGAACCTGTCTGGGGGTAGAGTGCTGAACTCTATCCTGTACCCGGAGGACACCACTTCCTGCACCCACCGGTCGGAAATGCGGGCAGTCCACCTGTCTGCGAACCCCAGAAGTCGACCCCCCCCACCTGAGAGTCGTGTGGGGGCAACCCTTCATGCGGAAGAGGATTTTTCCTCCGTCTTTTCGTTCTTGCGCTGCCAGGGCCGCTTACCAGACCCCGAAGCAGACTTGCCAAACCTTGAGCCCTTGTCGCTGTACCGGGCACATAAAAAAAGCTTCTGGCCCGAAGATGCAGGACCCTGCTTACGGCGGAATTCCCGCTGCCTGGGCTCCGGAAGAAAGGTACTCCTCCCCCCAGTGAAATCCTTAATGATTTCATCCAATTGTGCTCCAAAGAGCCGACCACCCTGAAAGGGAAGATCCGTGAGGTCCTTTTTGGATGCGTGGTCACCCGACCAACAGCGTAACCACAGCACCCGTCTGATAATGACTGCAAACACAGACATCTTAGACAGCATGGGGAGCAGGTCCAAGGCCGCGTCACACAGGTATCGGAGACCCTGTATCAGATCGTCCATCCACTGTGACGCCTCAGGCGAGCATCCGCAGCCCAACTCGTTGTGCAACTCAGTCGCACACTCCGTAAGTGATTGCGCCACCATGGCCGACGCTAGAGCTGGTCTCATGGCCGACCCCCCCCCCCCCACCAAGAACAGTGCCTTGGATACCGCCTCCGTCTGCCTATCGGCCGGATCCTTAAAAGAGGGAGACCCCTCCAAGGGGATGGTTGTCGCCTTATTCAGGCGAGCCACCGGAGGGTCCACAGCGGGGGATGCCCACTTCTGCACAAAACTGTCCTCAAAGGGATAGCGCACAGCGAAACGTTTGGGCAATGAAAAGGAATTCTGTGGACGCTGCCATTCCTTATAGACCAGCTGGTCAAAAAAATTGAGCATAAGGATATGCCCTAGGGGATCGAGATGGCTTAAAGGACCCACAAACCTAGGCAGTCTCCTAGGACACCCCGGCCTGGTCCAGCCGCAAAGACACACGGATATTGGTGATCATTGAGGCCACCAGCGCCCTCTCGCACGCCACCGAGGCCCCATGGTCTTCCTCACCATCCGAGGGCTCCAGTTCACCATCTGAGAGCTCCACGGGGGTCCCCGTGACCACTGAGGCCCCTTCCGGTTCAGAATCCTCCCCTGAAGATGGGGGGGGGGGTGGACGCTTTTTAGCCACCCCCTTAGCACGGCTCGGCACCCCCCCGGGAGAAAAACTCTCCCAATATGGCGTTTAACTGATCCAGGGGAACCAGAGGACCCAGCGCAGCCTGCGCTTCCACAGATCCCTCCGGAGAAGAACCCGCAGGTTCAGCCGCCATTGTGAACACTTGCTAGGCCAATAGGCCCTGACACCCCCCACAATGCAGCTCCACCACTGCCCCACAGAGCAACCAGGAGAATACCCAGGAGGACTGCACCCACCACCACCGACACCCAAGGGAGAGCCGGCTATACTTGCTGTATCAATTGCCCTTCAACCACTGCGTCCCAGTAGGAGTGCTGACCGCCTGTCAGGAGCCTTCACCGCCGCTGTGCTTTCACCGCTGTCCAGAAGGAAAGAGGAAGAAACGGCGCCAGCCGCACGTTTTCTTCAGCAGGCACATCAAAAATGGCCGCCGAACGGTCACAAGAGGCCAAAGCATGCTCCACACAGGCCATGACTACGGCAAAATGGCCCCGAGCATTCACAAGAGGCCAAACAGCCCACAAAAAGGCCGCAGCTACGGCAAAATGGCGGTTTTGAATGGGGGGGAGGGGGTGTATGAGGGGGGGGGGCGAAAACAGACCAAAACAAAAAGGGGGACCTGTAGCCCTGAACCCTCCACCAGCCTGCATAGTCCGCAAAACGCCCAGCCCCCCCCCCCTCCGCACCCCTGGGGGGGGGAGGGGGTTTACTCACCAATCCGATGGGTATAGTGGGTAGCCACCCAGTAGCAGACTTTCCTCCCATCAGGTGGGGAGGAATGCTGCAGGCCAAACGCCCCTGGACGCGAGCACAGCCCGGTCACTGGACGCAAGTGGGGCTCACCCACTAGCCTCCCGCACGGAACGGGTAAGATGCGGCGGACCCCGGTAAGGCTAAGGGTGGCTCGCATTGGTTGGCCTTGCTGGGGAAATTTCATGATTCGAGATATCCTCTATACCCCAGCCGGCTACTTGATAGCCGTCTTCATCAGATAGCTTGAGAAAAGCAAAAAGAAGAAAAAATTGGGGAACCGCAGGTCCCAGCAGGGAACCAGGTCTAACTCCTTGCACTAGGCATAAAATAACTGATACGCTATGCAGAGCTGGGGGGTTATATGCTGCAGTGAGGACGGCCCCCTGGAAGGGGTCAGCTTGCTTTTTTTCTGTTTGCCTAGTCTACTCCTAGTAGGATGTGCATAAACCCCACTTGTCAATGAAGGGCTGCGTCTGTCAGTGAACGTAAGAGAAAACAGATTTACACTACATATCTTCTCTCTGCCATCTGTTACCAACTATATGAATGCACATTGAGAACATCTTGAGTTGCAATTGGAGCTCCAGTCTGTAGGACAACAAAGCCCAGCCATCAGTACAAGCGTCTGAGACTTCTGTCATGGAAGTCCATGACATCTGGTGAGTGTAAAGGCACACAAGAGGGGAGCACGGTCCAGATGGATTGCACTATAGCAGCACTTGACATTTTAAATTTTTCTCGCACGTGAAATATGGATATGTACTAAGAAGATCGTGAAGTTTTGTGAAATTTTCTGAAGTTTGAAGTTTATATGGACTTTATTATTTGCTATAGTAATATGTTGTAAGCTTATGAATTTGGCACGTGGGATAGTGTTTTCATATCAGTCACACATAACTTGTGTTTTTTATTTTTTTTTTTTTTTTTTTTTAATAATGAACCTTTAACTAGAAATATATTGAAATTTCAACATATAGGTTGAAAATGGTGGAAAATTTGAATTTTCCCAACAAGAGAAAAAAGTGCAGATTATGTCATCTTAAATGCACATGATTTTACAGCAATTTTGCCGTGATTTTACTGTGCTTATGATTTGTGTTTCATAGGTCATGTGACTCAAAAGCTACATCAAAAATGTAACACGGGTGCATTATTGATGCATTTTTGCTGCATTTTCAATGCATTTCAATGAGGTGTGTTTTTTTTTTTTTTTTTTTTTTTTTTTTTAAATGACCTAAAATGCAGCAAGCAGGATTTTTAACACCACAACGGAAGCACAACAGACCAGTGTGAAGACGTACATAGAATTTAAAGGGATGCATTTTTCTTGAGCTTTTCTTGCGCTAAAAGTGCCGATAATGGCCAACAGTAAATTCATATTCATTTAAATTCCTGAAATTAAGTATTGTAATGAAAGCTGCTTCCTGGCCTTTGTGTGTTTGTATGTGACCGAGTGTGTGAATTTTTTATAGATATATACATTTATTTTTTTTAAATAAAGCCATAGAAAGTTAGCTATACATGTGGATTTACTTTCTTATTTTATTAAATATAAATAAATTATTTCTTTGCTTTGCAGGAGATGAACATGGGCCAACGATGCTCAGACACCAGGGGCATTGTATTTGAGGATGTCAGAGTTCCTGCGGAGAATGTCCTGATTGGGGAAGGGGCCGGGTTTAAGATTGCAATGGGGGCCTTTGATAAGACCAGACCACCAGTAAGATCTCTGTACTATAGAAAGTCCTCTACATTTGGAGAAAGACCTTTGCATGACTTCTCATATCCTTGTTACAGGTTGCTGCTGGTGCGGTGGGTCTCGCCCAGAGAGCTCTGGATGAAGCCACTAAATATGCAATGGAGAGGAAGACATTTGGAAAAGTCCTTGCTGAGGTATGTGAATGCCGCTCAATGATATAAGTGTGTACAGATTGTAAATGCCAGTTTGCTTATCTTGTAGGCCCCCACCCACATGTAAAAAATACACTTAACATCAGAGAAAAAAAGTAAGTAAGTATTTGTTGTCTACAAGATAAGCACACCTTGAATTTTTGCAGGTCCACTTTACATATTACAAGGTAGATAGTTGGGTTTAAGGTTGAGGATAATTGGTAAGGTTTAAAAAAAAATCCAGGTATGGCTATAATATACATGTGTATAAAAAGGTTTATATTCTTCAAATCTGTCTTAGCATCAAGCTGTCTCATTCATGCTTGCCGAAATGGCCATGAAGGTGGAACTAGCTCGCCTGGCATACCAGAGAGCAGCCTGGGAAGTGGATGCAGGCAGAAGGAACACCTACTACGCCTCCATTGCCAAGGCCTTTGCCGGGGACATCGCCAATCAGGTGGCTTCAGACGCTGTGCAGATTTTCGGTGGCAATGGCTTTAACAGTGACTACCCTGTGGAAAAGCTAATGAGGGATGCCAAAATATACCAGGTGAGGAAAGCACGAGTAGAAAGATTTCAGCAAAGCTGGTATGCCCAGTACTGGGTTATTGAAACTGGTAATTTTTATGTGATTGCTTCTATAACGTATACAAAAACAAACCATTTTATTCATTGTTTAAACCTGGTATGATGTAAAACCACCCAGGTTATAGGCAGTCAACAGCAGGTAGCAAAAGAAACCTGAAAATACTATTCTTTATTCTTCGCTCCTATCCTGTGCCTCCAAACTGGGAGCTCCATGTAGGCCAATACCATCTTCAGTTAGAAGGTGGAGTAGTCTAACAGAACCTGCACAGTCTGTTCTCAAGTATTTCATGAAAATGCAGGGCTAGTACTGTGGCCAACACCTTGATGGAAACCCGAGGTGCAGATGAGAGGGTGCGGAGCTGGGCCATGAACTGGTAGTGCAGGGGCCCTACAGCAATCTCTGATGTGCTGAAAGGTTGGAGACATGTAAGTAAGCATCTTAGGAAAAGCACAGTGGTGTAGTGGATAGCTCTTTCGCCTGGCAGCAAAAGGGTTGTTGGTTCGAATCGCAACCACAACACTACCTACCTGGAGTTTGCATGTTCTCCCTGTGCCTGCGTGGGTTTCCTCCAGGTTCTCTGGTTTCCTCCCACACTCCAGACATGCTGGTAGGTAAAATTAGATCCTGTCTAAATTGGCCCTAGTATGTGTATGAATGTGAGTTAGGGACCTTAGATTGTAAGCTACTTGAGGGTAGGGACTGAAGTGAATGTACAATATATATATGTATATGTAAATTGACAGGTACTATATAAGTACCTGAAATAAAATATCTACAGTGGTCAAAAAGTCTACCTCCTTCATCCAATAAGCAAGGGATCAACCGTAGCAGTGGTCTCCTAAAGGATCTAGACCAATTAGACATAATTTGGACAAAGTAAGGTTACCTCCAGAATCAGATGAAGGGTAGGGCCCACTAGCAAGAACAGAGCTCTACAAAGGGCTTTCAATAGCTTAAAGATTGACACGTCATTTACCAGAATAGTAAGCCCCCTATTAAGGCAGGACACTGATCCATAGCGAACATAGATGACCTCTGCCCACAATCTTCACTAAATGGAAAACTAATAAGTCAAACAGCAGGTCAGGATGTTTCCAATCCCTATTGAGAAATCGTTGAAAATGCGGATGCAAAAGGATTATCTTTGTGGCCTTAGGAGTTTTAAAGCCGTCGTTCTCAACCCTGTCCTCAAGTACCCCCCAACAGTCCATGTTTACAGGTTCTCCTTTATCTTGCACAGGTGTTTTAAATCAAAGTGAATGGCTTGGTATTTTAGACAGCTATTTTATCTAAGAGCAATTCCCAAAACATGGCCTGTTGGGGGGTACTTGAGGACAGGGTTGAGAACCATTGTTTTAAAGGACCCAAGGCTGGAATTAGCACTAGTAGAAGTAACAGGCTGATCTTCTAGTTTTATAGTGATGTGCACTGCATCAGTTTGGAAGTTATAGTACTTGACTGTAATTCCTTGGGGCGAACCAATCCGTCAAGGACAGGAGTAAGTTTGAATTGCAGTCTCCGGAGTCCATGGCTTGGAAGCTGCTAGGGCTGGGAACAAATCAGATATGCAATTTGTAGGGGATGGTGCGGAAGAACACTTGAGGCCTTTGTGATCCGCTGTCAAATGATTGGTTGACCTGGGTCATAAAATTGCAGTAAAACCTCAGCAAAGGGGCAAATAGGGCTCAACAACACCAAACAGAGTCATGGAGAACTCCTGGGGTGGAACAGACTCTTAAGATCAGAGGATAACATGATTCCAGCCTACAGATATTGGCATTGCCAGAAAGCAAAGCCCCAGAAATGTTAGTAGAACGTGAGCTTGGGGGTACCTGGTACAGCAACCCCCAAGTAACTGAGGTAGCTCTTGTTGTGAGAGAGGCTGCTTCTAATTGTACCCATTCTGACAATCGCTAAAGGGATATAGATCAAATGTACTTGCATTTTAGATTGGCTGTATGACACCATATAGTGTGCAACAGCAAAAAACAAATGTTCCTGTCAAGTTTGGGTGCTGAGATAAACTGGGAGATATAGTATCCACTTGGTGTTCTCAAACAATAATCCCACACACTAGTGTATGTGTCTAAAATAAATTTTATTAGAGGCACATAAAAGAACATGGTAATACAGTGAGGAATTGTAGTGCAGGGATATCAGTACCTAGGGGCATACAGACAAAAAAGTTTATAAAGTCCCTGAAAAGTCCAAAGTCTATTAGACACCCACAGTGGTTCAGGAAGTTTGTTCTAAAGACTAGAAGCCGCAATTGAAGAGTAGAAACAAAATGCTGTGCAAACTGTAAAAGAGGAAACAGACAAGCTAAGTGCAGTAGTAGATAAAAACACAGGATTTTATTGTGCAACTATTTTGAGATGGAAGGTGGAAATGCTGTATGTGCGTTCCTGAAAGAGTATCCCCTGCAGAAAGCTGGAGTCTTCTCGGTACAGGAAGGGAGACGGACGGGACATCACCGGTGATGCAGCTTGGGCATGGCTACGCTACTTGGGCTAAGCCCAAGACGCATCGCCAGTGATGTCACGTCAGTCTCCCTTCCTGTACCCAAAAGGCTCTAGCTTTCTGCAGGGGACACCCTTTCAGGAACGCCAGTACGGTGTTTCCTTCCTCCATCACAGCGGGAGTTATGTAGCTTGGGCGCCCGGATAGGGGAAGATAGATGAGCTTCTTTTTGTACAGTCATTCTGTGATTTTGCTGTCCCCTCAAAATAACTCAACACACAGCCATTAAGGTCTAAACCGCTGGCAACAAAAGTGAGCACACCCCTAAGGGAAAATGTCCAAATTGGGCCCAAAGTGTCAATATTTTGTGTGGCCACCATTTATTTTCCAGCACTGCCTTAACCCTTTTGGGGAATGGAGTTCACCAGAGCTTCACAGGTTGCCACTGCAGTCCTCTTCCACTCCTCCATGACAACATCACGAAGCTGGTGGATGTTAGAGACTTTGTGTTGCTCCACCTTCCATTTGAGGATTCCCCACAGATGCTCAATAGGGTTTAGGTCTGGAGACATGCTTGGCCAGTCCATCACCTTTACCCCCAGCTTCTTTAGCAAGGCAGTGGTCATCATGGAGGTGCATTTGGGGCCGTTATCATGTTGGACTACTGCCCTGCGGCCCAATTTCCGGAGGTAGGGGATCATGCTCTGCTTCAGTATGTCACAGTACATGTTGGCATTCATGGTTCCCTAAATGAACTGTAGCTCCCCAGCGCCGGCAGCACTCAGGTGAGGAGTACAAAGACAAGTGTGTCTTGCCTACAGTCAAGCATGGTGGTGGGAGTGTCATGGTCTGGGGCTCCATGAGTGCTGCCGGCACTGGGGAGCTACAGTTCATTGAGGGAACCATGAATGCCAACATGTACTGTGACATACTGAAGCAAAGCATGATCCCCTCCCTTCGGTGACTGGGCCGCAGGGCAGTATTCCAACATAACGACTCCAAACACACCTCCAAGACTACCATTGCCTTGCTAAAGAAGCTAAGGGTAAAGGTGATGGACTGGCCAAGCATGTTTGTTTTTTTGTTTAATTCGAACAAGCTCTGCACATCCTGATCTTGTATGTCTAATGAGTCGCAGATCGTTTATCTGTAGGCACATCACAGCAGTGTTGTAAGGAATGTTTCTATTTTTCAGATCTATGAAGGCACAGCCCAGATCCAGAGACTCATCATCTCTCGTGAACATTTTAGCAAGTACAATCAGTGAAGATCTGTCGGACTGCTTACCTCTGATGACCACCACAGTGACAAATAATAACCTAGCATCAGCCTTAATTAAATGTTTGATCTCCGCTGTCCAAGAAACTGTTCGCTATTCTGAATTTGCACTCAGGATTGTATAGCTTTATAATGATTACTTGCAGAGAAAGGCTTTTTGTAATTTTTTATAGTAGCTGTTTAATATCAGTTTATGAATTTGAAATACTTTGACTTGTTCAAAAAATATGTTTTTATATATTTGTTGTTGATGCTTCATGACTAAATATTAATCCGTCCCGAAAAAAATAAACAGTTCAGAATGGTGATATAGCAGTTAAAATGGCACAGGCTTTGTAATCATAAAATGTATCTAAAGGTAATGCATTGCCACTTACAAGTTTTCAGATGTGTCTGAAATAAATTTATATTTTCAGGATTTTTTCCCCCTTTATTTTAAGCTGGTGATCCTGCCAGTAATGCATTTCCTGTCCTAGAGTGAAACACACTATGGAAGATCAGTGTTGTCATCCTAGGACAAAAATAGTTAGGACTATGGAACACCTTCCTTTTTGTCTTTGTTTCCATACCATAAGACAGGGGTGTCAAACTGGCGGCCCTCCAGCTGTTGAACTACAAGTTCCATCATGCCTCTGCCTATGGGAGTCATGCTTATAACGGTCAGCCTTGCAAAGCCTCATGGGAATTGTAGTTCTGCAACAGCAGGAGGGCCGCCAGTTTGACACCTGTGCCATAAGGAGTTCTGTTCTTTAGAGGTAAACAAGGCAGGAATAACAACACTGCTTGAGATTTGCAAAAGATGTTACAAGCTCACAGGATTTCAACGCTGCTTTTTTAACTTCTCAAACATATTTAGAGTAGTCATAAAGGGGTAAGCAACCTTGGCACTCCAGCTATACCAAAACTACAAATCCCATCATGCCTCTGCCTTTGAGGGTCATGCCTGTGGCTTTCAGATTTTGCCTCCTGGGACTTGTAGTTCCAGAACAGCTGGAGTGCCATAGTTGCCAATCCCTACATAAAGGAAAAGGTGTTCTTCAGAGGTAAACTGGGCAGTCATAACACTGCTTGAGATTTGCAAAGGATTTTACAAGCTCACTCAATTTCACACTTTTTTTTTTAGCTTCTCAAACATATTTAAAGTAGTCATAAAGGCTCATGCATGAAGGTAAAAAAAAACATTGTGTTCAGCAGTCCCCCTTAAACTTACCTGAGCCCCATTTCGATCCATCAATATGCACAGGAGCCTGGGCTCTTCCGGGTCTCTCTCCTCATTGGCTGAGAGAGCAGCGCTAGCTATTGGCTCCTGTTACTGTCAATTACAGCCAATGAAAGAGCAGGGACAGGGCCGAGCCACATTCCACGTGAATGGACACACAGAGCAGCGGCTCGGGTGCCCCCATAGCAATTGCTTGCTGTTAGAGCAGGAGGGAGGAGTCAGGAGAGACAATGGGGGACCCAAGAAGAAGAGGATAATAGCTGCTGTGGACAAAACCACTGCACAAAGCAGGTAAGTATAACATGTTTGTTATAAAGACTTGTTATTTTGTATTTAATATCACTTTAACAGGGCACTTCCAAATTAACATTTTTTTTATTTAGTATGCAAAAAGGAGCAAATAAGCTAAATTTATTCTTCGGGTTTTATGAACACTTTTAAGGAAACCTGTGGTGAGATAACATTTGCTGCCCTCCTGAAAGTGGACTTTCAACCCCAAAAATCAATTGTTTGTAACTGACTTCAGGTCCCTCCTCCCATGTGTGCTGAAGGGCTCTGCCTGTCATTCAGAACCTGGCCTGGTTGGACATCAGAAGTGATGTCATCAGGAATTCGAGGAAGCCACTGGCCAATGGGGTGACTTGTTTGGAAGTATCCACTTTTGACAAAAAAGTGGATACTTTGAAATGTGTCACCCCATTGGGCAGTGGCTTTCCTGCTGACGTCGCTTCCGGTCCGGTGCCTCCTGCGTTCCCTGCTGGTTGCCGCTGTGATCCGTCTGCACTTCCTCATTCATCTACAGTATCTCACAAAAGTAAGTACACCCCTCACATTTTTGTAAATATTTTATTATCTTTTCATGTGACAACACTGAAGAAATGACACTTTGCTACAATGTAAAGTAGTGAGTGTACAGCTTGTAAAACAGTGTAAATGTGCTGTCCCCTCAAAATAACTCAACACACAGCCATTAATGTCCAAAGTGAGTACACCCCTAAGTGAAAATGTCCAAATTGGGCCCAATTAGCCATTTTTCCCTCCCTGGTGTCATGTGACGCGTTAGTGTTACAAAGTCTCAGGTGTGCTAAATTTGGTGTTATTGCTCTCACTCTCTCATACTGGTCACTGAAAGTTCAACATGGCACCTCATGGCAAAGAACTCTGAGGTAGTGAAAAAAGAATTGTTGCTCTACATCAGTGGTTCTCAACTCCGGTCCTCAGGACCCACCAACAGGCCAGATTTTAAGTATTACTTTGGGGAGATGCAGACTAGAATACTGCAATCACTGAGCAGCAAAAGATATCACCTGTGATGTATTTCAGTTATCCTGCAAACCTGGCCTGTTAGTGGGTCCTGAGGACCGGAGTTGAGAACCACTGCTCTACATTAAGATGGCCTAGGCTATAATAAGATTGCCAAGACCCTGAAACTGAGCTGCAGCACAGTGGCCAAGACCATACAGCGGTTTAACAGTACAGGTTCCACTCAGAACAGGCCTCGGCCAAAGAAGTTGAGTGCAGTGCTCAGCGTCATATCAAGAGGTTGTCTCTGGGAAATAGACATATGAGTGCTACCAGTATTGCTGCAGAGGTTGGAGGGGTGGGGGGGGTCAGCCTGTCAGTGCTCAGACCATACACCGCACACTGCATCGAATTTGTCTGCATGACTGTTGTCCCAGAAGGAAGCCTCTTCTAAAGATGATGCACAAGAAAGCCTGCAAATAGTTTGCTAAAGACAAGCAGACGAAGGACATGGATTACTGGAACCAAGTCCTGTGGTCTGATGAGACCAAGATAAACTTATTTGGTTCAGATGGTGTCAAGCATGTGTGGCAGCAACCAGGTGAGGAGTACAAAGACAAGTGTGTGCTTTCCTACAGTCAAGCATGGTGGTGGGAGTGTCACGGTCTGGGGCTGCACGAGTGCTGCTGGCACTGGGGAGCTACAGTTCATTGAGGGAACCATGAATGCCAACATGCACTGTGACATACTGAAGCAGATGATGATCCCCTCCCTGCAGAGACTGGGCCGCAGGGCAGTATTCCAACATAATGACCCCAAACACACCTCCAAGCAGTGGCAGCTGGTGAAGTTTTAGGATGGGGGAGCGCCAGACCCCATCCCTTCCACCTTGCATAAGCCCCACCCCTTATAGAATCCACCCAATTCGTCCCCTGATTTCCACTTGCTTCCACCCATAGTGTCAGGAGTATACAGCTCAGTATCACAGGGCACAGTATACAGCTCAGCATCACAGGACACAGTATACAGCTCAGTATCACAGGATACAGTATACAGCTCAGTATCACAGGATACAGTATACAGCCCCAGCATCACAGGACGCAGTATACAGCTCAGCATCACAGGACGCAGTATACAGCTCAGCATCACAGGACGCAGTATACAGCTCAGCATCACAGGATGCAGTATACAGCCATGGACGCAGTATACAGCTCTGCATCACAGGACGCAGTATACAGCTCTGCATCACAGGACGCAGTATACAGCTCAGCATCACAGGACGCAGTATACAGCTCTGCATCACAGGGCACAGTATACAGCTCAGCATCACAGGGCACAGTATACAGCCCCTACATCACAGAACACA
>BLSH010281075.1:53014-64292 GCA_018402905.1 Glandirana rugosa | reverse complement strand
GCTTTGGGTAAAATAATCCACTTTCTGAGTCACAGGGTGACGGTCCAGCTCATGGCCTGGGTGTAGCAGAAGATGTGGAAGGAAGATTGACCGCACTCCCAGCTTCAGAAAAAATGAGCTTCAATTTATAAAATCCATAAAGAAAAACATCACAAACCCACGATACAGAGAAATGGCAGCATGGTTATTGCATTTCATATAATAATTTGCTTAAAGCGGTTGTCTACCCAATTTTTTTTACTTTTACCTACAGGTAAGCCTATAATAAGGCTTACCTGTAGGTAAAATGAATATCTCCTAAACCGTAGGAGATATTCGCCCTAAATGCAGCCGCTGACTTCACGGCGCGTGCACCAGCTTGCCTGGAAAGAGGAGCTCCAGCGCGCATGCGCGAGAGTGACGTCTCGCGGCTCTGGCCACTCACAGCGCCGGAGCTGCGTACCTGGAAGGATCCCCCGAGGGAACATGTCAGCTCCCTCTGCGGGGACCAAGCAGACCCCTCAGATCTTCGTTCTGAGGTAAGCATTTCATAATGAGCTAGTATGCGATGCATACTAGCTCATTATGCCTTTCTCTTACAGTTTTTTTTTTTTTTTTATATGGATAGACAACCGCTTTAATCATAACCCAATGCCATGCTGCTATCTCTCTGTATTGTGGGTTTGTGATGTTTTTCTTTATGGATTTTATACATTAACCAGTTCCACACCGCCTGCCGTGTATTCACGGCAGCAGTGTGGACGATGTGCATGAATCGCCGTAAAAAGACGGCGATCTGCGAATGGCCGCTAGGGGACCCGATGTCCGCCGGCGAGCCGCGATGAGCAGCCACAGGCAAAGAACGGGGAACCACCCATGTAAACACGGCGGTTCCCCATTCTGACAGTGCGGGCATGGGTGATCTACTGATCCCTGTCACTGGGATCAGTTAGATCTCTCATGCCCATGGTAGCCCAACCCCCCCACAGTTAGAACACACCCAGGGAACATAGTTAACCCCTTCACTACACCCTGCAGGTTAACCCCTTCACTGCCAATGACATTTACACAGTAATCAGTGGACATTTAAATTTCTGATCGCTGTATAAATGTCAATGGTCCCAAAAAAGTGTCAAAAATGTCCGACATGTCCGCTGCAAAATCGCAGATTGCTGCCATTACTAGTAAAAAAAATAAAATAAATAAAAACCCCAGAAATGAATTCTCACAATCTGTAAACGCGGCCACTTTTGTGCAAACCAATCAATAAAGGCCAATTTTTTTTTTATCACAAATATGAGGAAGAATATAAATTGGCCAAAATCGGTGAAAAAAAATTTTTTTGTTATATTTTTTTTTGGATTTGTATTTTAGCAAAAAGTAAGAAATTTGGGTTTTTTTGCAAAATAGTCGCTCTTTTGTTTATAGCGGCGATCAGAAAGCTCTATTTGTGGGAAAAAAAGGACGCAAATTTTGTTTGGGTACAGCATTGCACGACCGCGCAATTGTCATTTAAAGCGACGCAGTGCCGAATCACAAAAAGTGCTCTGGTCCTAAACTGGGAGGTTCTTTCGGAGGTGAAGTGGTTAAAGCTAATTTTTTCTGAAGCTGGGAGTGCGGTCAATCTTCCTTCCACATAGCCTGATGTACGTGGACACAAGTCCAAACTTGGATTTGGCAACCCATAGAGAAATCACAGGTCCTCCCCTGTCTGCTGTGTGGTGTATGCAGACACTAATGCCTCGTACACACGGGACGACAATCGCATCCAACACGTCGTACTCACGACCGTTGCATGCGGAATCGATCGTTTGTGGGCGCGCTTTCAACAGTTGAACATACGACGGTCGTACATGGGAGTTGTATGTGCAGACTACAAAACTTGGTCGTACCAACAAGCTCGCATACGACCGTTGTATCGTGTGTAGAGCAGTTGGGTACAACAAGTTGTATTGTGCTAAACACGCATGTGCCAAGTCCACTTCAACTAACACGAAATTAGATGAAGGAGCCCAAAGGGTGATGCTACTTCCTCTTTATACGCTCGTTCGCTTCATCACGTTCGGCCGGCCGAAAGTTGTATGTACGACCGTCGGGTGCATGTCAGTATGCTATTTACATTATGCAACATACGATTTGTCCCGTGTGTACGAGGCTTAACTGAACAGACCTGGACGTCTGTAGTGGTGGGGAAAGTACATATGCTGCAACCACAGTGCTTTTTGCAGAGCAAACATTATCCACACTGCAACCACCCACCATGTTCCCTGCTGGGCATGATCCCTTTCATCTACTGTTGGGATTTTTTAAGTGATTAAAACAGGTGGCGAGGAGTTGATACAATGCCTGTTCACCACCAGCCAAATGCTGTTTGAAGAGCAATCTGGATGCACATCACTCTTCAGAGAACAATGCTAAAATTAGCCCATAAAGATTTTTTTTTTTTTAAATCAAACTGGTGTTTATTGACAAATAGACAATACAGAATAAGAAAAGGCATATATGAAACCGTTACAGCTTGAAGTACATCTTGTCAGTGTAGTTACATAGTAAGGCTTACAAGTTATCAGGTTGTTAGCCCATAAAGATTTTAAATAATTATTGGAGTGCATGCTTCTTCTGATTTGAAGGCATAATCAATATGGCTTAAGGAAAATGTAATTCTTAAAGTCAACTGCCGCACTTTCATTCCCTAGCAGGAATGAGCTCAGGAATGTTCAAATCTTAGTCTAATCAAATGTATAACAGCCTGGACAAAGATAAATATCAATTTTTTGAGATGGGTGGGGCCAGGGGCGGGGTTAGGGGGCCCCATCAGGTAAGCTGTATGGGGCTCCATGATTTCTAACAGCGGACCTGATCACAGATCAGGGTATACAGCTCAGCATCACATGATAGAGTATACAGCCCCAGAATCACAGGACAAAGTATACAGCCCCAGAATCACAAGACAAAGTATACAGCCCCGGCATCACAGGACAAAGTATACAGCTCAGCATTACAGGACAGAGTATACAGCTCAGCATCACAGGACAGAGTATACAGCCCCAGAATCACAGGACAAAGTATACAGGACACAGTATACAGCTCAGCATCACAGGACAGAGTATACAGCCCCAGAATCACAGGACAAAGTATACAGCCCCAGCATCACAGGACGGAGTATACAGCCCTAGCATCACAGGACAGAGTATACAGCTCAGCCTCACAGATCAGGGTATATAGCTCAGCATCCCAGGACAGAGTATACAGCTTAGCATCACAGATCAGGTTATATAGCTCAGCCACACAGATCAAGGTATATAGCATTACAGATAGGGTAAATAGCTCATCCTCACAGATGAGGGTATATAGGCCAGCATTACAGATAGGGTATATAAACCAGCATCACAGGTAGTGTATACAGCCCAGCATCACAGGTAGGGTATATAGCACAGCATCACAGGTAGTGTATATAGCCCGGCATTGCGTTCACAGTCACAGCTACCATCCCCCCTGCACAGGGCTTGCGGGCCCGATACCCCCCCTGCGTGGGGCTCGGCAATCTGAAGGAAACGCGGCGGTGGCACTTACTGCCAGGTTGTGTCCTCTAAGCCCTCTTGCCTGTGCAGCACCGCCGGCGGCTTCCTCCAGTCCAGCGCATGTCTCTCCTCTGCTAAGACACATGGATAGGGAGGCGGTGGCAGGGATAGGGGGCAGCGCCCATGCGCCCTCAATGACCGGGCCGTCACTGCCTCCAAGATGACCACTGCCTTGCTAAAGAAGCTGAGGGTAAAGGTGATGGACTGGCCAAGCATGACTCCAGACCTAATCCCTATTGAGCATCTGTGAGCATGGCTGGACTGGGACCAAAATTTGGCCCTGGACTTCATCCAGACCGGCCCACTAAAAAAATCCACTATTGGGCATAGGGCAGGGCATACACCATTAATGCAGCCTGATCAGTGCCCATCAGCGCAGCCACACTAGTGCCCATTAATGCTGCCTCACTCGTGCCCATTAATGCAACCACTCCAGTGCCCATTAATGCAGCCATACCAGTGTCCATCAGCGCAGCCTGATCAGTGCTCATCAGCGCACCCACCCCAGTGCCCAATAATGCAGCCTCACCAGTGCCCATTAATGCAGCCACACTAGTGCCCATTAACGCAGCCTGATCAGTGCCCATCAGTGCAGCCTCACCAGTGCCCATTAATGTGGCCACACTAGTGCCCATTAACGCAGCCTAATCCATGCCCATTAATGCAGCCACACCAGTGCCCATTAATGCAGCCACACCAGTGCCCATTAACGCAGCCTGATCAGTGCCCATCAGCACAGCCTCAAAAGTGCCCATTAATGCAGCTGCACCAGTGCCCATTAATGCAGCCTGATCAGTGCCCATCACCGCAGCCTCACCAGTGCTCATTAATGCAGCCACACCAGTACCCATTAATGCAGCCTGATCAGTGCCCATTAGCGCAGCCACACCAGTGCCCATTAATGCAGCCACACCAGTGCCCATTAACACAGCTTGATCAGTGCCTATCAGCGCAGCCCCACCAGTGCCCATTAAAGCAGCCTGATCAGTGCCCATCAGCGCAGCCTCACCAGTGGCCATTAATACAGCCACACCAGTGCCCATTAATGCAGTCTGATCAGTGCCCATCAGCGCAGCCACACCAGTGCCCATTAACGCAGCCTGATCAGTGCCCATTAATGCAGCCACAACAGTGCCCATTAATGCAGCCTGATCAGTGCCCATTAATGTAGTGGCACCAGTGCCCATTAACGCAGCCTGATCAGTGCCCATTAAGGCAGCCTAATCAGTGCCCATTAATGTTAGTCCCCCGCCAGACCCAAGTACCTGGTCTGGGCAGTTCTTCTACCTAGGTCCTGGCTGCAGATGGTTCCTCTGGAGCTGGGAGCGAGGTGAGAGGACGGGGACTCCCATACCCTTGACTAGCAATAAACAAATCCCCCACTGTGTAGCTGTTTAGAAAGAAAACTTCTCCGGGTCCCCTATGTTCAGCGGGGGGCCGGGGGACAGAGCGCGGATTATTTCACTACTTTCGGCTTTAGGCGGATTAATCCACCTCATCGCTCCCGGCTGGCTCCAGTGTACTGATATAGTACCAGCCTTCACCTGTATAGTGCGCTGCGGCAGTTTAATCCGCCAATACCCAAAAGTGAAAAAATAGTCTGTGCTTTGTCCCTCGGCCCCTACTGAACACAGGGGCCCTGGATAAGTTTTCTTTCTAAACAGCTGCACAGCGGGGGATTGGTTTATTGCTGGACAAGGGTATGGAAGTCTCTGCAGCTCTACCTCCGCTGTCACTCTAATCGGCCCACCGGGAAACTCGCAGTAGTCCCGATGGCCAGTACAGGCCTGTCTGCAGGGCATCCTCAAACGGAAGGTGGAGGAGTGCAAGGTCTCTAACATCCATCAGCTCTGTGATGTCGTCATGGAGGAGTGGAAGAGGACTCCAGTGGCAACCTGTGAAGCTCTGGTGAACTCCATGCCCAAGAGGATTAAGGCAGTGCTGGGAAATAATGGTGGCCACACAAAATATTGACACGTTGGGCCCAGTTTGGACATTTTCACTTAGGGGGGTACTCACTTTTGTTGTCAGTGGTTTAGACATTAATGGCTGTGTGTTGAGTTATTTTGAGGGGACAGCAAATTTACACTGTTATACAAGCTGTACACTCACTACTTTACATTGTAGCAAAGTGTCATTTCTTCAGTGTTGTCACATGAAAAGATAGAATAAAATATTTACAAAAATGTGAGGGGTGTACTCACTTTTGTGAGATATTGTATATACTCAATAAATAAATAATCTCCTTAGTGAGAAACATATATGTTTTTCACTAAGGTGATTATTTATTTATGGAGTATTTATTATGTTTTCAATGCTAGTGCGCTGTGCCTAATTTTTGTTTGTTCAGTTGATTTACAGTGCCTTGAAAAAATATTTATACCCCTTGAAATTTTCCACATGTTGTCACGTTACAACCAAATAGGTAAATTTATTTTATTGGGATTTTATGTGATAGACCAACACAAAGTGGCACAAAATTGTGAAGTGGAAGGAAAATGATAAATGGTTTTCTAAATTTTTTACAAATAAATATGTGAAAAGTGCATTTGTATTCGGTCCCCTTTACTCTGATACCCCTAACTAAAATCTAGTGGAATCAATTGTCTTCTGAAGTCACCTGATTAGTAAATAGAGTCAACCTGTGTGTAATATCATCTCAGTATAAATACAGCTGTTCCATGAAGCCCTCAGAGGTTTTTTTAGAGAACCTTAGTGAACAAACAGCATCATGAAGGCCAAGGAACAGACCGGACAGGTCAGGGATAAAGTTGTGGAGAAGTTTAAAGCAGGGTTAGGTTATAAAAAAAATATCCCAAGCTTTGAACATCTCACAGAGCTCTGTTCAATCCATCATCTGAAAATGGAAAGTGTACTGCAAACCTACCAAGACATGGCCGTCTACGTAAACTGACGGGCAAGGAGAGCTTTCATCAGAGAAGCAACCAAGAGGCCCATGGTAACGCTGGAGGAGCTGCAGAGATCCGCAGCTCAGGTGGGAGAATCTGTCCACAGGACAACTATTAGTCATGCTCTCCACAAATCTGCCCTTTATGGAAGAGTGGCAAGAAGAAAGCCATTGTTAAAAAAAAGCCATAAGAAGTCCTGTTTGCAGTTTGTGAGAAGCCATGTGGGGGACACGGCAAACGTGTGGAAGAAGGAGCTCTGGTCAGATGACCAAAATTAAACTTTTTGGCCTAAAAGCAAAGGCTGTCTGGCGGACAACTAACACTGCACATCACCCTGAGCACACCACCCCCACCGTGAAACATGGTGGTGGCAGCATCATGTTGTGGGGATGCCTTTCTTCAGCAGGGACAGAGAAGCTGGTCAGAGTTGATGGGAAGATAGATGGAGCCAAATATAGGGCAATCTTAGAAGAAAACCTGTTAGAGTCTGCAAAAGACTTGAGACCGGGCTGGAGGTTCACCTTCCAGCAGGACAACGACCCTAAACATACAGCCAGAGCCACAATAGAATGGTTTACATCAAAGCATATTCATGTGTTAGAATGGCCCAGTCACAGTCCAGACCTAAATCCAATTGAGGATCTGTAGCAAGATTTGAAAATTGCTGTTCACAGACGCTCTCCATTCAATCTGACAGAGCTTGAGATATTTTGCAAAGAAGAATGGGCAAAAATGTCCTCTCTAGATGTGCAAAGCTGGTAGAGACTTCCCCAAAAAGACCTGCAGCTGTAATTGCAGTGAAAGGCGGTTCTACAAAGTATTGACTCAAAACAAGTCCACGCCACTCTTTTCACATATTTATTTGTAAATAAAATTTGGAAAACCATTTATCATTTTCTTTCCACTTCACAATTATGGGCCACTTTGTGTCGGTCTATCACATAAAATCCCAATAAAATACATTTACGTTTTTGGTTGTAACATGACAAAATGTGGAAAATATCAAGGGGTATGAATACTTTTTCAAGGCACTGTATTTGTGTTAGAATAGCACATAAGGTGCTAAAACACCATTGGAAAACACTTCCCGCCTGTGTCCATTGTACTGACACATTTCACCGCAGTGCTATGACTAAGCCTTGTTCAGGGTGAAACACATCAAAGCCATGGACCCAGGAGTGGAGGGTTTTCTGACCATGTTTAAAAAAATGGTCTGCTAAACGAATATCAGGCTGTATTTGTTTGCCCCCCCGTTGAGTGCTATGGTTTCATCTGCCAGCCCCCCATGTCACTACCAGACACAGAAGTGTCCAATGTTTCCCACTGACAGTGGTCACCAGGACAAATAGGGAGGGTGAGTCTCCCTTTCCTAGTCTGGGTGCTGCTGCACAGCAGTTTTACAAGGGTAAACCTAAACAAGATTATCCTTGTGTAGCCACAAAGGACTAAGAGGTTAAATGCAAGGAAACGGGCAATATAAATTGACAAAAGTGAATGTAAATATTAAGTATTTGGTTTTATTAAAGGATTACATTAAGACACATTTTAATAGTTTTAGTGTGAAATATAAAATAGGTTACACCCTGTAGCCCAGTACCGTCCAACGGGCTACTGAGCAACAAAGTAATTACACCCTACATATACATACATCCACAATCCACATGGCTACACAAGGACAATCTTGTTTAAGTTTATCTATGTGCTCGGTTAGCAGAGGAGCACCCATTTGTGTGAGTGGCGTAATTGATTGAAATAATTATCATAGTCAAACTTGTCTTTTTCTTTGTTGGTTCAGTATTACAAGGGGCCCATTCAGACAGTGTGTGTATGTAAGGGGTTAAAACCCTCATCCAGTCTTTATTGCTGAGCATCCAGCAATAAACATGGATACATTTAGGTTTTTTTTAATTCTAGCTCGTGTCTGAATTGGCCTCCTATGATCTCCTGTACAGCAGCACTCAGACTGGAAACACAAGATCCAGCATGAAGAACTCATGTGTGGAGCACATATGCGAATGGTAAAAAAAAAAAAAAAAAAAAAGCAGAGTTATAACTTATCAGTGTGCTTCTGCTTCTTGTCCAATCAACAGACTGGGTGTCTGTTATGGACCAAGTTTTGAAGCTTCTGTAGTGGGGGTCAAGGATCTGACAGTACTGTCTGGATCACAAGGCTTTCTGCAGAGAATAACACATCATTTGCAGGTAAAACATGTACAGTAAAATCTTGGATTGAAAGTAACTTGGTTTGAGAGTGTTTTGTAAGACCAGCAACATTTTTTTGTAAATTTTGACTTGATATACAAGCGATGTCTTGATATAAGAGTAGCATCACGTCACAACTGAGTATAAAAGAGAAGAGAGGCGCCTCTAAGTGTAGCAATATGGTTACATTTAATGAAGGTACAACAGCAAGTCACATGGTTGATGATTAAAAAAGGCACATCTAAGTATGCAGGCATCCGGGGTAAAGCTGTCCACATAGACCGCCCTCCGCACCGCCATCAACGTCATCCCTTCCACGCTGCACTCCATGAGCGCTTCAAGCCTCGCTTACTACTGCAGGGTGGTCTTCTCGGTCACGATTGCAGACTGACAGCAGTGAGAGCCGGCGGTGCAGAGGACGGTCTATGTGGACAGCTTTACCCCGGATGCCTCCATACTTAGATGTGCCTCTTTTAAAGCAGAACTCCGGGATTTAAAAAAAATCCCCCATTAGTACACCTCCATACACTAAACAGTTATTACATTTGTGAAATTCCTTATCTTTGAATAGATATGTCCAATTTAATTTACAGGAAGTGGTTTCTCCAGTTCAAATGATACACCATGTATTCTGCTAGGCAGGCTCTGTTAGAAGAGTGATTGCATCATATCCTCTTCTCTCTGTTTATACTACATTTCCCATCAGCCTTTGCAGATTTCAATGAATGTGGGAGGTACACTAGCCTGTACATGTAAATGTGAACACGCACCCTTCAACATAAATCACACCCCTCATTCTGCAGCCAGGCTCATTACTCAGTAACACAGCATGTCTCCTCTCCAGCCACAAGGATATAAACATATTATCCTTACTTTATGTAATCATTACTGATCTGTACACACATTCCATAATAATATATTATACACACTGCAATGATCTCTAGCAGTCTGATGTTACAGTATGTGTCTTTATTCTCCTGAAGCATTCCCCAGTCCCCAACAACTCCTACAGAATGTCTGCAGTGTCTGACAATATCTTGTAGCATCCCCATAGCCTTTGCCCATCCCCTGATGTATACCCGCGGTCTCTTTGCTGAGCCAGCTGGGGACATTATGAACGCACTTACTGCCTGTCAATCAAAGGCAGTAGATAGTGGAATTGGAGTGATTGACACCATAGGGGGCTTGGTGTCACTGAAAATGTGGTGGCTTCACAGGCCGATATCCGAGGAACTACATTGCAGGCAGATTTGGAACTAGGAGAGATTTATTTAGACAGGTACATGGGTTACTTTGCTGTTTAAAACTCATTTAACAATCCCAAGGGAACTTCCTCTTTAAAGTGTAAGGCCCCTTTCACACCAGCAGACTGATGGGGTCTGTCTGTCTGTTTTTCAGGCCGACCCGATTGGACCACCCATGGTTCTTTATGGGGCAGCTGATATCAGCGGACATGTGTCTGCTGTGACCTGCTGGCATTCTCATCTCGTCCGCTAAAAACAGACAGATGGGGAAATGTTCGACATCTGTCCGGCGGATCGGATGTCGGAAGGATGGAAACGGACAGGCAGCCCGTTTCCATCTGACCGCCCTATAGAGAATAGTCTGCTCTGCATAGTGGAGCGGACACGGACCTGTCATGCGCTTGCTCAGCGGGGATCATCAGAGAGATCCCCTGCTGAGCAATCGGATCCGCTGTGATAGATTCCACCCCCTGTAACAGGGGCCTTAGTTTACCTTTTCAGAGAATAGGTGAACTAACACCCTACATCCTCCCCACCCCCTTCTCCCCACTGTACTTACCTCCATGGGGGATGAGCTGTTAGTGCCCACGCAGCCAGTGTAGCGGTCTGGGAATGTGAAATACGCACTCTTTTCCCCCTTCTTATTGCAGGGCTTCCGGGATCGATTCGAGCGATTCTGATTGGTCAGCGCTGGCACAAAGCATCGCTCTGATTTGTCTCAGAAGTCCTGCAGAAAGGAGGGGGAGAAGAGCAGGCATTTCAAATCCCCGTACCGGTGCACCAACTCTGTGGGCACTGAGAACTTCTCACCCACGGAGGTAAGTACAGTGGGTACCAGGGGTCAGGGAGGATGTAGGGTGTTAGTTCACCTTTTTTCATTTTTTTTGAAAGGTGAAATGGCCCTTTAAGTTAAAGCTAAACAGCTAAATACACAGAAGAAACACAAATACGAGACCTGTTTTATCTAAGGATCTTTATTTCTGTCCATCCAATCCTGAAATTTACACAGCACTGCCAGACAATAGTCAGCCTGTGACTTGACTTTCACCTTTGCAGTTAAGTACTACAATTAGGTTTTGTCTTCACTCCCAGCTTGTGATTGGACAGTGAGGAGGAGCGTCAGACTGATGAGCTCACCTGTCTGAATTTGATATCGTATTTAAAATCATTTGTTTTCAGTATGGGATTTTTTTCTTCCTGTAGAGCAGTGTTTCTCAACCCAAGGGGTACGCGCACCACGGGCAGGGGGTACGCCGAGTGAGACTCCTTGTTCTCACTCGTGCTGCGGCGTCCTCCTGGCTGTCACAGAGCCTGCCGCCCGGAGAGTGACAATCTGAGCGAGCAACTCTCCGGGCGGCTCAGT
>BLSH010280984.1:192798-208551 GCA_018402905.1 Glandirana rugosa | reverse complement strand
TGATCTGCAACTCAAAGCAGCGGTATGTGAAATCTCTCATTTCTGCTATCTGTCCTCAGAGCAACAGCACAGACAGCAGTAGTAAAGTAATCTATCTCAGGATGCAGGATCAGGTCTTAAAATGTCTCAAATCTGTCCCTCACGCAGTCAGCTACCTCTCCCTACACTAACCCAAGGAGCATGTGACTGCAGCACTGTGACTCCAGCTTATAAAGAGGCTGGGTCACATGATGCACCGGCCAATCACAGCCATGCCATTAGTAGGCATGGCTGTGATGGCTTCTAAGGGCAAACCAGTGAAACGCTTGTTGATTGGCTGCCCTGCAGCTTCTCAACACGTGGAGTAAAATAGCAGAACCCCGGACCGAACCCGAACGATTTTTGAAATGTCCGGGTCCGGGTCCGTGCCACGGACACCCTAAAGTTCGGTACGGACCCGAACGTTACAGTCCGGGTTCGCTCAACACTAGTCATCATCTGATGCTCAAAACATTTCCAGTAGCAGAAACTGAAAAGAAGAATCATAGGACACCCTGCATTCTATAGAAATAGGTGTGCCCTGCAGAACTACATATTTTAGGGCAAAAAAATCATATTCAGTATATCACTCACAATTTTCAATATGTTTTTCAACAGGTCAATTCCCTATATTTTGACTCCTTAAAAAATACTGTATATACTGTAAAATATCTGTTAATCTCAGAAAACCAGAGATCTCCTAACTTCCTGAAGTAAGCTGACAATGCTGTCTCTGTGGCACTGGAATCCCAAGCAGTGTAGTCTGCCCAGTTATCCGCTCCTGAACTACAGGACTATTATATCCTGCTTTTGATATGGGGATGAAAAGCATAAAAAGTCTATTGAGAGTGAAATGTAAAAATTTGTTAGTTTGATCAATATTTTAGAGTCTGTTATAATTTCTATGTCTCATGTGTGTTAAAGTGAACATTCATGGCACAAAGCTTTTTCCAGCGCAGGTTGGTCTGGTAAACTTGATTATTTTTAAAATCAAATCTACTAATTGTGTGGATACCTTAAGAGCTCTCCACCTCCTCTTCAATGTTTGATGTTTGACCTAAATCTTGTTAATCATGGCAGAGGGGTGGGTGAAGAGAGGTGTGGCTTTATTCATGCAGCGCATACACCCCTCTCTAGCCAGCAAGGACACAATGACGTCAGCCATCTGATTAGATCTGTCACCCAGCGCAGAGATTACTGGCTGGGGTGACTCATCTTATCAACAGGAAATCAAGCAAATAGAATGCTGGGCAGCCAACATCTCAGAAAGGATTGGTAGAAAGTAAAGCAAGATACGGAAAAAAGAATGGAGTTTTCCATAAAGGGAATGCAGTTCAATTTGCTGATATAGATTTAGTAAGATGCTGGCATTATGCCTCCTCCAAACAAGATACATAAGCCTCAGTACTTCAGTACTTTGATACTTTAGGATTATTACTATTATTATCATTACTATTGCACAGTACAGCAAATGTAGTAATAAAGACTTTGACACAACTATTGCAATTCCATTGCTCTTTGAGAAATAGCTTATATAAAAATATACATACTCGCATATATCTCTATCCAGTGGCTATACCATGTAGAGGTTTTCTTGTAGCCTTAAGCTGATTCATTTATCATAAGCATGTTGCTATTTTTCTTGGATTCTGAAAGTGGTATTAAATTTAGCGAGATGAATTACATGTGAAGTTGTACGTGATCATAGCAACAATTCCTCCGTGAAAAAATAAAGATGAATTGTAGGGTATTGTAGGTTATTTGAAATAGGAAGGAAATACTATTTTATTTACAAAATAAGATTTGTAAAAACAGTGCATATATACATACATAAACACATACAATATACACACACACACACATGCACATTTTTGTACAAATATGTATGCATATTGTGCACACATGCATGCACATTCACACCCACAATCACACGTACAATGATTGCTGTAGAAGTAAATAAAGGCCCACAGGTATCGACAGGCTTTTGTTCACATAAGAACCGCTTCTATCCCCAAGTCAATAGGAGCACCAAAGCAGCTTGAAGCAGGTTAATGCCATTTAGGAGGTCAAATGTGGATCAGGAGCAGGACAACTACAGGTCAAATTCACCTGTCAATGAATTGTGAATGATCTCAGAAAGATCTAACTTCCAAATGCAAGTGAAATGCACCTAAAAGCAGGCTACATTTGCCCATTGACACAAGCCCAAAGCCCTTTTGACAAAGGCCCTTAAAGTGAATGTAAACCCTCTCCTATACACAGACGTGAACAGCATCAGATGATACACAGAGATGAAACAAATCTCCCTACATAAGTTTTACATGTATATCTGCTGTCTTCAGCTTTATATACTGTTTAGAAAGTTCAGATCGAGTTAGAGATTTCCTCTTGCTGTTCAGCAATGGGAGTGAAGTCTGGGCATACAGCCAACACAGCTGATTGGAGGAAAGGCACAGGCCCCCTCTCCACATAGGCAGAGTCTTTTAGAGCTGTCCTGTGACACAGAAAGCTCTCTGCTAATCTATTTGTAGCCAACACAGGACTACAGGTACTTTGTTTCGCAGACAATAACTGTCCCCCTCTGTTCCTGTGTCCCTTTAGTGTTGGGCTCCATTAACTGACATCATATCTTTGAGTCAAGCAGAGAGGATTGTGGGACTAGTAGTCTCTTGAACAGACACTCTGATGCATTGGGACTATCCCTGGCCTACACATCCCACATCTCCACAATAACAGACCTCTGGGAGGAACTATAAAGGGGCTGGTGGATTTACCCTATGCTCTCTTCTTCCTGGGCCCCGTTGAGTGAACACCTCCCTGCTGCTGTGCGGGAGAGTTGCGACCTACCACACTGTAACTGGGTGACTCCAGCCTGGCCTAGAGGGCCAAACCCTGCTTGCTGTTCTCGAGACATCACCGTAACACCACCTTATCTGATGATCCACCGATCGTTCACCTCCAGCAGCTGGCCGGTCTGGGCTGTTCATTCTGCAAAAGGATGTCTCATCCAGAATTGCTGTTTGGGAGGTTCCTGTTGGGCTCTTCAGTTGGTGAGAGGGCTGCCGCCCACCAGTTACAACCCCTGCTTTGTCACCTTGGACAATGTGTACAGACACCTTACCCATGGAAACACTTTATTGCATTACATAAGACACTGTATATAGACATCTACTCATGGAAGTACTTTAAGGAATAACAATAGCCAGTGCAGACTGTTCTGCTTATCCTGACATCACTGTGCCATATCTTGGATATATTTCAAAGAGCTCCAACTCCAAGATCTCTGCAGGCCTGCACTTTTGACTTTGCTGTTGCCATTAATTAAAGGGCCCCTATCCTGTTCCTATTTTATCTGGTCTCCCAGAGTGCCAGGAGAGTTCACAGGGTCAGGGTGGTGCAGATGAACATGTAACTTTGAGCTGCTCCCAAGGGGGCAGTGATACATTTTGGGGCTTGTCCGGAATGTTCTCTGCAGCTGGCCCTAGTCAACCTAGACAAGAGCCATGATCTGAGAAGAAGGTTGTCTGGAGAAGAGCACAAGGAGCCTAAGTGGAGCGAAGCACCTTGCTGAAAATCTCAGGAAGTGAGTGCACTGAGAAGGAGATTCAGCATTGAGTGAGAGCTCTAGCCCCAGAGCAGAGGGCCTATATTCTGGACTGTGTCAGGGTGTTGATAAAGTGGCAGGAAGAGATACCTGCCTGTTTCCAGGAAGAAGAGGTACTCCTGGCAGAAGGGGTAATTGCTCAGGTGATCCCATTGAAAGTGGGGGGAGAGACTCTTGAGCAGCAAATACCACTGAGGGCCCAAGGAGGGAGCCTAGGACCCATTGGGGCAGACTCCCATGAGGCCAGTGCCCCTCCGCTGCATTCTACACCAACATGAGCCATATAGTTGACAGTTTAGTGTAGAACGGACCTGGAAGCGCCCATCAAGGTTATGGGAGACTCCGGTTCTTCTCAGGGTAGCTGCCAACCCCTATCAGAGAAGAGGAGTTTGAGACCTGGATAAGTCAGGCCTTTCAGGCAATTGAGGAATGGAGTGTTCCAGAGGCTGTGAAATGACAGCAGCTTAGTGAAACCCTTTGAGGCCCAGCAACCAAAGTAATCCGAAATCTGAGGATGGAGAAGAAGACCTGTGTTGCTTTGGACTACATACACGATTTGTATGCTGTGTTTGGAAAAGTTGAGACAACTGCAGATCTGTTGTATTCAACCTGTGTTCAACCTCACGCATCAAGATAGGGGGCAGAGACTCTCTGAATACATCTCTCGAGTAGATAGAATGCTGCACCAGATCATCCTTAAAAAGGGTATTGACCCAAAGTATGAAGAGCAAGCTCGTCTGGATTGAGTCTTGCAAGGGGCTCGCCCCAATCATCCCGTGGTCCTAAAGAACACAGATAGTCCCAACATACCCTGAACTGGTGAGAGAAGTACGAGAAGAAGAAGCCCTATTGGAGGAGAAGAGCCAAGAAGTGAGAGAATTGGATGCAAGTGGAACAAAGAGAGAGAAAGCGACTGATCAGGATGCCCAGGCTGAAGCAGGATTCTCAGATGATGATAATAGTGAAATCGGGTCAGAACAAGGAGTAAGTACGGTGAAACGTACGTCAAAGCGGTGACCCGCAACTTCTGATGTGACGAGCACCTACACCACAGAGATCAGAATGAGGCGTGTCGAGCACGCTATACCATACTGATCCACTGCACACGCTAGAGATCCCTCAGTGCCAGGCGGGAGTACCTTATGTTCTATTTGTGCACCAGCTTTTAATTAAATTACTACACTATTAGACCATTCTTGTGTCCTGGTTGGAGTTTTTTCCACTAGCTCTTATTGCAGTGACCGGAGAAGACGGGTGGACGCAGTGTTGCATTGTATTGTGGGATGACCTAAGTGCTTTTTGGCCTCCTGTAATAAGAGGCCAACTATATCTGGTGAGTGGTCACCCCTTTCATAGCACACCGTGGTGAAGCACTTTTTGGAATTGGACTATCACTGTCAGCACAAAGGTTGCTGAAGAAGTCACATTGGACTGTTCACGTCAATTTTGACGACAACACGTTTACTTTCCATTTATTCAGCTTGAGAAATGTATTACACTTTTTTAAGGGGGCAGCTTACTGTTAATTTTTGTGCAACACACTAGAGGGAGCCACAAACCCCATTTTGTTTATTATTCCAGAACAAGGAGGGCTCGCCAGTCCTGACATCAAAAAGCCAATCTACGAATCGGGCACAGTCGAACTAAAGACTAAGGTTGCCCAGGCCCAAACCCAGATATATCATGCATTGATGCAGGTAATGGAAGCATAGCGAAAGTACAAGATCAAGAACTTCAACTAGGAGGGTCGAAGCCTCATCCGAGTAAGGCTGAAAAATGTTTTAGATGCGGGCAAGTTGGGCACTTCCAGGCTAAGTGTCCCAAAGCTCACATAAATTTTGAGAGCCTTACAGAAGGTGCTTTACCAAAAGCCGGTGGGAAAATTCAGGGGACCTCAGTGAAGGAGCTAGTTGAGCATCCCGGAGAAAAACCACGCTCCAACCCTAAGAAAGAGTCAAAGAAAAAGAAGAAGCTACTCCTTCCCCTTCCTTGCCTGCTCAAAAGAAAAAGGAGTCCCCAGGGAATGGAAGACGGACACAGAAAATCAATGTACACCTTTCTGATCGAGTTGTTAGAAAGACTCCTCAGCCACCGAAGGAACTGATTAGGGCACAGATTATAGAGTCATCAGCTGGAAATCTACCAAAGAACTTGGTAGGGCCTTCCTCAATAGTTGCGTTACAAGTGGAAGGAATCTACACTCAAGCACTGTTGGACAATGGAGCTCAGGTGACACTGTTGTATCGAGACTTCTATGACAAATACTTAAAGCATATCCCCTTGTGTAAGCTTGAGGAATTAGAGATCTGGGGTATAGGTACCCAAAAGTGCCCTTACAACGAATATATCCCTATCAAGAAAACTTTCAATCCTTCCTTGGCCAAGAAGCCAGAAACTTTTGACACCTTGGCTGCGTGCCAAGGAGCAATTCCTTGTTGATAGGGACCAACACCAACCTTGTGAGGAGGCTACTCACACCATTGGCCGTGGAAGGTGCTCCCATAAGGAAGATCCATCCCCAGTTGAGGCAGGCTTTTCAGCGTGTACTAAAAGAGAAGAAGGCACTCGTTGAGGGAGTTGGGAGACTATAGAGGTTGGATACGCAGGAAAGAGTGTTGCAACCTGGAGAAAGGGCCTGTGTAAAAGCTACTATCTTGGGATCAACCGGGTCCTTATTTGGTGGTAGAAGCTGATCCATTGGAGGAAGATAGGGGACTAGAACTGGTTCTTGAAGTCGTGCACACATGGGCGTTATTGAGGAGTGGTGGAAAAATCCCTGTCAGTGTGAGAAATTTCACCAGCTACCCCCTCAGCATGAAACCCCACATGGTGATTGGGAAAGTGAGTGCAGCCACCCCAGTGACCGGGGATGATCTGGTCCAGAGGGAGAATGGGAAAGAGCCAACTGTCCGGTGTCCCATTGTGTCTCCTAAATGGGAAGAGAGGATCAAGGCTCAGCTGGCCCAGGGAGAGAAGATGTTCTCAAAGAATGACTTTGATGTGGGTTGTGCCAAGAGCACTCAACACTGAATTCGGCTGAGTGAAGATAAGCCCTTCCAAGAAAGAGCTAGACAGACCCCTTTGTGTGACCTGGAAGATATTCGGGAACAGCTGGCTGAATTGAAGGAGTCGGGAGTTATTTGGGAGTCCTGGAGCCCTTATGCCTCTATTGTGGTGATGCGCAAGAAAAATGGATCCCTTCGGATGTGTATTGACTAGAAAACCTTGAAGCGGAAAACTATTCCAGATCAATATATCACACCTCTTATAGAGGATGCTCTGCAGTGCCTATCAGGAGCCAAGTGGTTCAGTGTCCTGGACCTGAAGAGTGGGCACTTCCAGATACCTATGCATCCAGATGGCAGAGAAAAGACAGCCTTTATTAGTCCACTAGGATTTTTTCAATTCAACCACACGCCACAGGGGTTAACAGGGGCCCCATCCACTTTTCAGAAACTGATGGAGAACACAGAGGCGATATGAACTTGATAGAGGTGCTTGTATGCTTGCATGACATCATCGTCTTTGGCAAAACGTTGGAGGAGCATGAGAAAGTCTTCCAGAGATTACACACTGAAGGGCTAAAGTTGTCATTAGAGAAGTGTCAATTCTACCAGATTTCAGTTACTTATCTTGGTCACGTGATCTCAGCTGAGGAAGTAGCCATGGATCTCCGAAAGTTGGAAGCTGTCCCCTCCTGGCCCGACCAAACACGGTTACCAAATTGAGGTTGTTTCTGGTATTCTGCTCCTACTACAGGAGATTTGTGAAGAATTTTGCACAAATTGCCAAACCTTTAAATGAGCTATTACAAAAGCAGATGGATGAAGACCCATGCCAGGGGTCCAAGAAAGCCCTGTGAGTCTATTCAAGAGCAATGGACGATGAAGTGTGAGAAGGCTTTTCAATGTCTGAAGGGGAGTCTCATTGAAGTGTTGGTCTCCCTCCAAACCTTACAAATTGCAGGTGGATGCTAGTCGAGGTTGATTGGGGGAATATTGTATCAGGAATTGGAAGGAAAGCTTTGTCCGGTGGCCTACCTGAGCCGAAGACTCACTTCCCCTGAGAAGAATTATCCTGTGCACAAGTTAGAGTTTCTGGCTCTCAAGTGGGCCGCGGTAGACAAGCTGTGAGATTACCTTTATGGGGTCACGTTTGTGGTGAAAATAGACAACAATCCGTTGACTTACCTGCTGTCTACCGCCAAACTGTATGCCACTGGACATCAGTGGTTGGCCGCATTGTCTGAGTTTTGGTTCAGTTTGAAGTATTAGCCTGGAGTGGGAAACTGAGATGCAGATGCCCTTTCCCAAAAAACCTTATGCTACAGATGCTGGCCAGAAGAGCTGGGTCCATCTGCCTCTTGAGGGAGTACTCACTGTCTGCCAAGGAGTAGAACATCATCACAAAGGGGCCACAGGGGCTGAAGCTGTTGGGGTCACCCCTGCTGGAGTGTCGAGATATTACTGTGATTTGACGCAAGTGCGCAGCCAAGAACTGCCCCAACTGACAAGGGAAGATGTGAAAAGAGATCAATGTGAAGACCCAATGGGAAATCTTATAAGGAAGTCTTTGTGGGCTAGGGATCCTCAGATGCTGCTAAATAGTCCTATCGAGGGTGCGAATGTAGTACATAAAGAATGAGAACGAATGCAGTTGGAAGACGGGGTCATATACAGAAAAGGCCCATCTGAGGAACTAGAGGGCGTTCACCAACTATTCCTCATTGAGAAACACAGACTGATAGTGTTGGCTGCTCTTCATGATGACCATGGCCACTTGGGGCCAGATAGAACCTTCAAGCTGGTTAGACACCAATTTTATTGGCCGTCCATGAGGGCCGAAATGGAAAGTTACTGTCGCTCTTGCATTCGGTGCATTCAAGGAAAGACTTTGCATGGTAGGGCAGCCCCAATGGGCCACCTGCAGAGTGAGGGACCAATGGAGCTGGTGTGCATTAATTTCTTGTGTTTGGAACCCTACCTGAGTGGGCAGAGTAATGTCCTGATTGTGACAGATCATTTTACTCGTTATGCTCAGGCCTTCCCAACCAGGGACCAGCAAGCCAGTACTGTAGCAAAGACCCTAGTGGAGAGTTCTTCATCCATAATGGTCTGCCTCATCATCTACATTCAGATCAAGGTCGGGATTTTGAAAGCAAGTTAATCAGAAGATTGTGTGAACTTTTGAATATTCAAAAATCCAGATATGCTAGGAAACATGCTAGGAACCCTTCCCTTGGAAAAGAAGCAACATTGGGGTAATTACATCGCTGTTGTAGTCCATGCCTACAATAGCAAGGTGAATGACTCCAATGGATACTCTCCTTATCAGTTGATGTTTAGAAGGGAAGCCCGTTTGCCTGTGGATCTAGCTTTTGGGACGTCTTTAGATCACACCTCTCAGGCCTCTTACTGAGGTTATGTCAATAGACTTTGGAATCATTTGAAGATTGCTTATGAGAAAACCAAGGAAGCATCTACCACCAGGGAACAGAGAAACAAAAAGAACTTTGATCTTAAAGTAAGGGTTCAATATCTGCAGCCCGGAGATTGGGTGTTGTTGCGCAATTTAGGGGTGCCTGGAATGCATAAGCTAGCTGATCAATGGCATTCACAGCCCTACATCATTTGAAAACGCTTACCAGGGCTTCCTGTGTATCAGATCCACCCTAAAGGGAAGACTGGCTTATTCAAGACTTGGCAGTGAAACCAATTTCTGCCTATATCTGAAGCCACCCGAGTGCCCCCATCTTCCAGCCCAGAAACATTTCTTTCTCCTACTCTGAGACCCAGAACCCATCTGGGTCATGAACCTATGCCTCAAGAGGAGGAGAATGAGGAGGAAGAACTGTCCCTTGATTGGCTATGGTTTCCTTCATCTGAGGACAACCCTAAAGTTTCTCAAGTTCCCAGAGAGAACAGTGATGAAACGTCCTCACACAAAAGAGTAGGACTGAACCAAGTGACCACCTAGAGATACCAGATCCTGTGGAAACTCCTGCTCCCCTCAGTCATGAAGTAGAAAGTGAAATTGCCCCTGAGAACCTGGAGGAGCCAGAACCTGAGCCAGAACCCATATGTAGTTCGTGAGCCGGAGCCATTGGAAAGTATCTACTCTAGACTAAGACAGAAGATTTGCCCTCCTAAGAGACTGACCTACGATGTTCTTGGTGAAAACTCTGATGAACTTATCAACACAACTCAATGTTCTAGCCAAGCCCTTGCCTCCTTTATCGAATCTTTGGTAAAAGATTACCTTGATCCACCTCCTGACACTACTGGGTGGGCCACTGACCTGTCATCAAAATGATATGACTTTGCCTGACAATCTATACAGTTTATTGTTGGAAAATCCTTCTCTATGTTAGTTGTTTGCTGTTGCAGCTTCTGGTTTGTAATATAACTAGCTGTTTACTTTTCAATGTAGTACTTTAAAGTGATTCCATAGGTTATGTCCTGTCTTCGAGGACCAAAGACCAAAGAGGGGTGGATGTAGCCAACACCAGACTACAGTTCCCTTATTTCGCAGATAATCCCCATCATTCTCCCTCTGTTCCTGTGTCCATCGAGAGCTGGGTTCCATTAACTGACATCATATCTTTGAGTCAAGCAGAGAGAATTGTGGGACTAGTAGTCTCTTGTACAGGCACTCTGATGCTGTGGGACTATCCCTGACCTGCACATCCCAGAGGGCTCTCTGCAATACTAACAGACCTCTGGGAGGAACTATAAATGGGCTGGCGGATCCGCACCGCGTTCTCTTCTTGCTGGGCCCCGTTGAGTGAACACCTCCCCACTGCTGTGCAGGAGGGTTGCGGCCTACCACGTGGCAACCAGGTGACTCCAGCCTGGCCCCAGAGGGCCCAACCCTGCTTGCTGTTCATGACACATCACCTCAACACCACCTCATCTGATGGATCCACCGATCACTCACCTCCAGCAGCTGGCCAGTCATCGCTGTTCATTCTGCAGAAGGACGTCTCCTCCAGAATTGCTGTTTGGGAGGTTCCTGTTGGGCTCTTCAGTTGGTGAGAGGGCTGCCATCCGTTAGTTACAAGCCTGCTTTGTCACCTTGCTTGGACACTGTGTACAGATACCTTACCCATGGAAACACTTTATTGCATTACATAAGACAATTTAAAGAGCTCCAACTGCCAGTAAAGATCTCTGCAGGCCTGCACTTTGGACTTTGCCTCTCCCATTAATTACTTTGAAAAAGTTTTTATTGAGTTTTCAGAAATACAAAAGAGAAAAGGTACAGTAGGAACGGGAGGGCCATACCTAGAGCACATTCAAAAATACATGAAGGATGACCATTACATTTACAAGTATGGATGTAATCAAGTTAGAACCTAACGAGGGGAGACCCTTCGGACAGGCCCCAGGTCCTCCACCCGACACCCCATCTGGGATCAAACTGTGTCCAGATGAGTGACAGGACCGAGCCCGATCTGGCCAACCCCTTCACAGACATCACTCGGATCATCAACATCCGAGAGGGTCAAAAGATATACTCCTGGAACCAATTGGCCTTGCAGGACTAATACAATCTGAAGAGTAGATAACCTACAAAACAAATGGAAAGGAAAAGGGGAAGAAGCACAGGGGCAGAGAGGAGAGAAAAGAAGAGGACACCAGGGAAGCATTACCCAGAGGAGAGGGAGGTTGAACAGGAGGGCAAGTTGAGGTACTGTCTCCAGGGCTCCCACACTATGTTGAATTTAACCGAGGAGTCAAGGAGAACGTTAGCAAATTTTTCTTGGGTCATGATCAAGGTGATCTTTCTCTTAGCTGCGTTGAAGGAGACAGAGGGTTTTTTCCAGGCCTTCGCTAGAGTTATCTTGGCTCCCAGTAGGATAACGTTCCCATTAATTAAAGGGCCTCTATTCTGTTCCTATTTTATTTGGTTTCCCATTAGGGCATAAAGGTTCAATACACTGGCCTGGGATTTCCCATTTAGTGTGGTATCATATTGTAGTAACGGGTGGTTTCTTTCATAATTACTCACTCATTCCTTAACTGTGGTTTCACTGTATATACATATACTCTGCATCTGCGGGTTTGAATTGTAATAATCTGTTTCATTCAGGGATTCCTCACCTGAGTCTTGGCTGTTACCCAGGACTCAGTTGATCAATAACCTCTTGTAAACAGATCTTTGCTTCAGTAAATCCTAAAATAATACTTCACCTAACTTGTGTTGAAGTGTCATTTAAAGGTGCTTGTGTCTGAACCCAGAGTGCCGGGAGGGTTGGAGAGTTCACAGGGTCAGGATGGTGCAGATGAACATGTAAGTTTGAGCAACCCCCAAGGGGGCAGTGCTACATATTTTTAGCAACCTTCCTCCACACAAATTTCAGGCTGGTGTTATTGGTGTTATCTCCTGTGTCGGAGAACTTGTCAGAAGTTATTATGCTAATAACAGAAGATTGGAGCAGGAGAAAGCCACGGGATACAGTGCTTTGAAGAGAGAAGAAAGAAGAAGAAAACACTGCAGATATACTGTATGCGCCCAGTTCAAATTTCATGAATTGGGTTTACATCCTCTTTAACTGGTTAAAGTATGGCTCGCGTACATTTACTGCTTCAGAGTGGCAGCGTAATGGCGATACGTACATGCACGGCTAGCGGGCGGGAGTGTGCCGGCGCGCTCTCATTCCCACCTCACGCTCCCTGATTCCCTGACTCCATGTCCGCTGGCAACCCACGATCGCCTGATACAGCAGACAAGTGGGGAACCACCAATATAAACATGGCAGTTCCCTGCTATGTCAGGAGGCATGACAGAGATCTACTGATCCCTGTACTTGGGATCAGTTAGATCTCTCATGCCCTTGGCAGCCCAGTCCCAATGCAGTTAGAACACAGTTAATCCTTAGACTGTCTCCTGCAGGTGTAATTACTTTTTTCTGGGCCCCATTAGGTCTACAGAGGGGCCCAGGAGGTGAGTGCAATGGAGGGAGGACTTTTTCTTCATTTTCGGGTGGCGCATGTGTACTCTGTAGTCCTGACGTCATCTGCTACCATGTAGTCCTGGCTGCTGCTGCCCTCTGCCTTCTCTGGCGGATGGATACAATAATGCTAAGCTCCTTCCTCCCATCCAGGTGCTGACTGAGACTTGTGTGAGGTGACAGGCAGCTCAGCAGCTGACAGGGACAGCGTGGCTGCACTGGTGTGGACACAGTGAGTGAAGAATAGAGGATAAAGTCCTCACTGTGTCCTATGAGCATGGAAATCACACAGGCAGCACAGTGCAGTAGGTGCTCTGTCAGTGTTACATGGCTGCTGGAGGTGCTGACTTTCCTAAGCTATGGGTGTCCTGAGTGTTACAGAATGTATCACAGTGCAGCAATAATAAAGTCAGCCCCTCCAGCAGCCATGCAACACTGACAGAGCACCTAGAGTACTGTGCTGCCTGTGTGATTTTCATGCTCATGTTCATAGGACACAGTGAGATGCTACTTTACACTTGCGTTTAGGGGGCAGTAAACATGTGCAGCTGAACTGCATTTTACCCCCCCCAACCACACTCCTTTAACCACTTCATGCCCAGTAATGTACTGGTATGTCTTTAGACTGGAAGGGTGATATCTTGGTCATCGCTGCAGCAATGATCACAATATTTTTTAGCCCTAGAGATTTTGCACAAAGTATAAGTAATCCTAGTGGCTATGAAGTCACTGGATTACTTTTATAGGTGGCGGAAGGGCGTCCTTCCCCCTCCCACCATCACCTTTACCTAGCTCTCCCAGTCCCAAGCGATCAGGGAACCCGGTAAGAATGCCACCAGAAGCATTCAGTTCCTGGGACACAGTGAGAGGAACAGATGTTGTTCCCCCACTGTGTGACGTCAGAAACCAGAAGCGGTTAGGGTTTTGTCATTTCTGGTTTCTGTCTTTTGTGACCAAGCCAATACCAGCAATAAAAGAGATTTAAAATAATGTAAAGATACAGTGTAAAAAAAAGTAATAAAATAAATAATACAATTTAAAACCTTTTTAAAGCCCCCGTTCCCTCATGCTCTTGCTCAATTGCGAAAATTCATGTTGTTCCCGCATGCATATAAAAATGGTGACAAACCTGCATTTTGATTTGAGGCGGGGCCCCATCAGGTAGGTCCATAATTTCTAACAACAGCCCTGCACAGCGGTATAATCTGTCACCAGCCATGTCCATAGGAATCAGCCAATGACTGATCCGAGTAGAGTTCGAGGCAGAATCTATGATTTTTTGGTAATTTTTCAGAGAATATGAATGATAACACAAAAACATTTCTTTCACTCATGGTTATTGTTTGGCTGAAGCCATTTATTATCAATCAACTGTGTTTAAATCATAATGACAACAGAAACTACCCAAATGACCCTGATCAAAAGTTTACATACCCTGGTGATTTTGGCCTAATAACATGCACACAAGTTGACACAAAGGGGTTTGAATGGCTATTTAAGGTAACCATCCTCACCTGTGATATGCTTGCTTGTAATTAGTGTGTGTGTGTGTATAAAAAGGTCAATGAGTTTCTGGACTCCTGACAGACCCTTGCATCTTTCATCCAGTGCTTTACTGACGTTTCTGGATTCTGAGTCATGGGCAAAGCAAAAGAGTTGTCAAAGGATCTGCGAGAAAAGGTAGTTGAACTGTAAAAAACAGGAAAGGGATATAAAAAGATATTCAAGGAATTGAGTGGCAATCAACAATGTTCAAACTAATCAATAAGTGAAAAATGGGGGGTTCTGTTGAAACCAAACCACGGTCAGGTAGACCAACTAAAATTTCAGCCACAACTGTCAGGACAATTGTTCAGGATGCAAAGAAAAACCCACAAATAAATTCTGGTAAAATACAGGACTCACTGAAAACGTGGTGTGGCTGTTTCAAGATGCACAATAAGGAGGCACTTGAAGAAAGATGGGTTGCATGGTCGAGTCGCCAGAAGACAGCCATAACTACGCAAATGCCACAAAGTATCCCACTTACAATACACCAAACAGCACAGAGACAAGCCTCAAACCTTCTGGAACAGTCATTTGGAGTGATGAGACCAAAATTTAACTTAATACCATGTATTGCCCCCTTTAACATCAATGACAGCTTGAATTCTTTTGTGGTATTTGTGGATGATGCTCTTTATCTTCTCAGATGGTAAAGCTGCCCATTCCTCTTGGCAAAAAGCCCAGTTGTGGCTGAAATTTTAGTTGGTCTACCTGACCAAGGTTTGGTTTCAACAGAACCCCTCATTTTCCACTTCTTGATTAGAGTTTGAACACTGCTGATTGGCATTCTCAATTCCTTGGATATCTTTTTATATCCCTTTCCTGTTTTATACAGGTCAACTACCTTTTCCCGCAGATCCTTTGACAATTCTTTTGCTTTCCCCATGACTCAGAATCCAGAAACGTCAGTGAAGCACTGGATGAAAGATGCAAGGGTCTGCCAGGAGTCCAGAAACTCATTGACCTTTTATACATGCACACTAATTACAAGCAAACAGATCACAGGTGAGGATGGTTACCTTTAATAGCCATTCAAACCACTTTGTGTCAACCTGTGTGCATGTTATCAGGCCAAAATCACCCGGATATGTAAACTTTTGATCAGGGTCATTTGAGTAGTTTCTGTTGTCATTATGATTTAAAAATCTTTTAAAATTTTAAAAGGTGATTGATAATAAATGGCTTCAGCCAAACACTAACCACGAGTGAAAGAAATGTTTTTGTGTTATAATTCATATTCTCTGAAGAATGGCCAAGAAATCATAAATTCTGCCAGGGTATGTAACCTTATGAGCACAACTGTGTATACACAGTGAGGGGAAAAAATATTTGATCCCCTAATGATTTTGTACGTTTGTCCACTGACAAAAAAATGATCAGTCTATAATTTTAATGGCAGGTTTATTTTAGCTGTGAGAGACAGAATAACAACAAAAATATAAAGAAAAACACATTTCAAAAAAGTTATAAATTGATTGGCTCTATGCGGCTGAAACAGGCTTTTCCCACATACTTTGAAGATGATTTTAGAACACTAATATGGCTCTATGCGGCTGAAAAAGGCTTTTCCCACACACTTTGAAGATGATTTTAGAACACTAATATGGCTCTATGCGGCTGAAACCCTTTTCGG
>BLSH010280984.1:162676-181163 GCA_018402905.1 Glandirana rugosa | reverse complement strand
TTAAAGTGTTACACACAGTTTCCAGATGTTTGCAGAACAGTAGTTCAGTTAGTCCCGGTTTTATTTAAAGTGACACACACAGTTTCCAGATGTTTGCAGAACAGTGATATGGGTTCTCCCGGCTTATTTATACTTTTTTGACACAGTTTGAAGATGATTTTAGAACAGTTATATGGCTTCTACCGTTAATCAATACTTTTCAGACCCAGTTTGAAGATGGTCCACATCCACCTCCATTTTTGATTTTTTTATGAAATTATTTTTTAAAAAATGCTTTTAGTTATTTCCCTGTCCCCATTTCTTTGTAGGGCACTTGTCCCACCCTTACCCCCATTTTCCTTCCTTTTGCAGACCTCTAGGACTTTCCTGGACTTTTTTACAGCAATTTTCAGAACTTTTGGTAAAATTACCAGAACCCCGGACCCGAACCCGGACTTTTTTTGAAAATTCCGGGTTCGGGTCTGGGTCCCGGACACCCAAAAGTTCGGTACGGCCCTGAACTTTACAGTCCGGGTTCGCTCAACTCTAATCGTAACTATTCAAGTCTAAGATTTTAGGTTGCTATTGTGGTTATTAGCCATCCTATCTAATTTTGTTATGAGGGCCAAATATTAGGATTACATTTTTAGCTTATCATGAAACCATTCAACCCAGGGATTCCAGAGATTGGCAATTGTAGGTAACCTTCCTTGAGAGGCAGCAAACATTCATTCTAGATCCCCATGTGTGTGTGTTAATTAGATTACTTCCTCAATCATAGGTGGGTCTTTGGATTTCCAATGTCTGGTGATAGTGGTATGGGCCGCAAGTAGGATATGGTTTGTGATACATCTAAGGTGAAAAGGGACTTTGTCGATGCTGAGATTTAATAGAGCCAGTTCTGGTGAGGGAGTTTGGTGAATATGGGTGACCTGCTGGATTAAAGAGAACACTTCTGACCAGTAGTGGGTCAGTATCCTGCAACCCCAAGTAATGTGTAGTAAGGTGCCCGTGGCGCCACATTCCCTTCAGCAATCTAGGGATGTTGAAGGTGCAAAGCTTTGAATTCGTGCAGGGGTAAGGTACCACCTAAGATTTATTTTAAGGCTCAGCTCCCATAGACTAGATGCTTGTGCAGTTTTAATATTGGATGAGATTGCTTTAGACCATTGTTCTTGGCTAAATGTTTTGCCTAGATCCTTCTCCCATTTTAATAGTGGGGGGGATTTAGTAAAGGAGTTTTTGGCTCCTAGTAGACTATAGAACAACGTAACCCCTTTGGCGTTAGTTTTAGTTGTAAATAGGTAATTTCATATGTCCTCATGGACGTGTACCTGCAATGGTGGGCTTCTTAGGAGGCAGTGTATTATTTGGATATACTTAAAGTAGTCCGTGTGCGGGATGGCAAATTCTCTTCTCAAGGTGGTAAAAGGTTTAAGTAAGTCATCCTGGTATAGGTTGGATATGTGGTTGATTCCCTTCTGTGTCCAGGAGAAAGTAGGGCAATTAGGAATTAGAATTGCCAATACTGCCAGGGGGACTGGGATCTGGTGGGGGCTATTACCTTTGTCAGCATTGATTAAACAATGTTTAAAGGCTAGCTGGGAAGCCACTATGGTAGGCGATAATCTCCCCGGTTTGGGTTTAATTTGTGGGTTGCTGAGAAGCCAAGATTGTAGATCCTTGCCTGGTACTTGAGAAGCTTCTATGTCCCTCCAAGGGCAAACCGTGTGTTTTGCGAACCAGGGCCACATTTTTGCTAGCACAGCAGAGAGGTAGTAATCTTTTATATTAACTAACCCTGCTCCTCCTACCTTTGTATGCTTTTCTAGGTTGGCACGAGAGCACCTAGCTTTAAACTTCTTCCATAAGGCACTGCCCAATATCTTGTGCAAGGATTTGAAGAAGGATGACGTTACTGGGATAGGAAGAGATCTAAAAATATACAATATTTGTGGAAGTTTGATCATCTTAAAAGTAGTCAGTCTGCCTAGCCATGATAAATGGGGTTTGAAAATGGACTAAATCTTTAGATTATCTGTGTAGCAACTGTGTATAATTGGCCTTGAATAGAGAGGAAACACTCTTATTTAATTTTATACCCAAGTAGGGGATAGATTCGTCTGACCAAACGTAGGGGTGGTGAGATGCTATGTGCTTTTGTTGCTCGGGAGAGATACCTAGAGATAATATATGTGACTTAGATGCATTCACTTTATAGTACGATATACGACCTAATGTTTCTAGGGTAGTACTTACCGAAGCCAGGGAGGAGCTAGGGGATGATAGGGTGAGAATGATGTCATCCGCAAATAAATTTATCTTGAACTTACGTGAGCCCACATAGATGGCTTTAATATCGGGGAGAGATCTAATTTTTTCTGCTAAGGGTTCCATCATTAAATTAAAGATTAACAGGGATAGAGGACACCCTTGCTTTGTGCCGTCTGTAATGTTAAATGGGGTTGACAGCATTGATGAACAGTAAACTTGGGCTGATGGGAAGGAGTATAGCGCCAATATCGTTGACAGGATATGGCCCTGAAATCCGAATTTCCTTAAAACCGATTCCATGTATTCCCAATGGACTCTATCGAATGCCTTCTCTGCGTCTAAGGATAGAAACAGAGAAGGCATTCCAACAGTCTCAACATGATGTATCAGATTAACCATTTTGCATGTGGCGTCCGAGGATTGGCGATCTTTTGTGAATCCCAATTGGTCGGGATGTATTAAGTTGGGGAGTAGGTCTATTAATCTATAGGAAATTACCTTTGCGTACAATTTGATGGTTAGATCATTTAAAAATTATTTTGATTGCAGCAATCTAGTGTTCATTCTCCATCTGTAGGATGGTGAAGACTTTGGGCCGTCTTCAATAGTAATGCTGATCGGAGAATGGTCTGACCATGAGGCCTGAAGAATGGAGGTAGAGGAGATTTTCTGAAGAGTCCACTGGTCCACTAGAAAGAGATCGATTCGAGAATATGTGTTGTGGCGAGATGACAAAAAAGTGAAGTCCCTGTTCTCTGCATTTCGACATCTCCATGCATCGTATAAATGCAACCTGAAAAGAAGAGGATTCAAGGCTGGTTTGCCCCTGGTGTGGGTGGCTGTGGTGTCGATATGAGGGTCCGGGGAGATGTTGAAGTCGCCACACCACACCACTGAGCCTTGTTGTAGTTTGGAGACTTTTTTGTGAAGTTTCCTGATATATCTATTGATGTATTGATTGATATATCTATTTTCCAACAATCCTTTTCCCCTTTCCGACCACCACCTTATTAGTTTCTCTCTCTCCCTGTCTTGCACCACCTTTCCCTCCAATCGCCAAACCGTCACCCGTAGAAACCTTCGCCAACTCAACACTTCTCTTCTCTATTCTGCTACTGACCACCACTATGAAAAAATCTCACCCCTGTCCTGCCCCAACCAAGCCACTACCATCTACAAAAAATCTCTGTCCTCCATCCTGGACGAGCTAGCTCCCCTCACCACACACAAAATCAGGCCTTGACCCCTACAACCCTGGCAAACAGATTACACCAGAAACCTCAAAAAGCGTAGCCCCACCCTTGAGCGTCGTTGGCACAAGACAAAGTCTCTCAAAGACTTCAACCAATACAAATCTGCCCTCCATAAATACAATTCTGGCCTCCACACTGCCGAGCAGACCTATTTTACCACTCTTATTAACACCTCCTCACCCAGTCCCCATCAACTCTTCTCTACCTTCAACTCCCTACTGCGTCCTCCACCACTTCCGCCCACTAACACACTCACTGCCCAGGAGATTGCTAACCACTTCAAAAGCAAGGTTGACACAATTTGTGATGAAATCTCCACTCTACAGGCATCTTCTCCAGTTAACACCCCATGTCAACAAGCACAATCGACACTATCCTTATTCAAACCTGCTACTATAAACAAGGTTGCTAAACTCCTTTCTAACGCCCACCTAACCACCTGTCCACTGGACCCTATTCCCTCTCAAATACTACGCTCACCCTCTGACTCTATCCTGCACTCTCTAACTCACATCTTCAATCTCTCCCTCTCTTCTGGCATCTTCCCCAATGCTCTAAAACATGCATTGGTCACCCCCATACTCAAAAAGCCATCCCTGGACCCTACCGATCTTAACAATCTACGCCCTATCTCCTTGCTCCCATTTTCCTCCAAACTCCTCGAATGCCTGGTCTACAACCAACTGAGTGACCACCTTGTTAAGAATAACCTTCTTGACCCCCCCCAATCTGGATTCTGTCCTCAACACTCCACAGAAACTGCCCTTCTTAAATTCACAAATGACCTACTAACCGCTAAAACCAATGGACACTATTCTGTGCTCCTGGACCTTTCAGCTGCCTTTGATACTGTCGACCACCCCCTCCTCCTCAAAAAACTTTACTCCCTTGGTCTCCATGAGTGCGTTCTTCAGTGGCTCTCATCCTACCTATCGCATCACACCTTCAGTGTCACGTACAATTCTACCTGCTCCTCTCCTCTTCCTTTCTCTGTCGGGGTCCCCCAAGGTTCTGTTCTTGGACCTCTTTTATTTTAAATATACACTTCTTCCCTGGGCCGGCTGATAGCCTCCCACGGCTTTCAATATCATTTCTACGCTGACGATACCCAAATCTACCTCTCTACCCCCCAACTCACTCCATCAGTCTCTTCACGCATCACTAACTTATTAAGAGACATATCTGCCTGGATGTCACACCACTTCCTCAAACTCAACTTGTCCAAAACGAAACTCATAATATTTCCTCCCCCAAATGCCATTTCCCCTGACTTCTCTGTCAAGAGCAATGGCACAACCATCTACCCATCCCCACAGGTTAGGGTGCTTGGTGTTATCCTGGATTCTGAACTCTCCTTTTGACCCCCCACATCCAATCACTTTCTAAGGCTTTCCGCCTCAATCTCCACAACATCTCTAAAATACGTCCTTTCCTAACCAATGAAACCACAAAGCTCCTGATTCACTCCCTGGTCATCTCTCGCCTCGACTACTGCAACTCCCTCCTCACTGGCCTACCTTTAAATAGACTATCCCCCTTCAGTCCATCATGAGTGCCGCTGCCAGACTCATCCACCTTACAAACTGTTCAGCGTCTGCCACCCCTCTCTGCTAATCCCTCCATTGGCTGCCACTCGCCCAACGAATTAAGTTCAAAATGCTAACAATGAGCTACAAAGCCATCCACAACTCTGCTCCCAGCTACATCACCAGCCTAGTCTCAAAATACCAACCTAATCATCCTCTTCACTCCTCTCAAGACCTCCTGCTCTCTAGCTCCCTCATCACCTCCTCTCATACTCGCATCCAAGACTTCTCCCAAGCTGCTCCCATCCTCTGGAACTCCCTACCCAAATCTGTCAGACTATCCCCAAATCTATCCACCTTTAGGCGATCCCTGAAAACTTTTCTCTTCAGGGAAGCCTATCCTGCCACCACCTAACAACTGCACTTTTTTTTTTCTCAATCAACCCATCCCCCACAGTTATTGCCCTTTCATATCATTTAACCCTCCCTACTAGATTGTAAGCTCTACCGAGCAGGGCCCTCTGATTCCTCCTGTATTGAATTGTATTGTATTGTACTGTCTGCCCTAATATTGTAAAGCACTGTGCAAACTGTCAGTGCTATATAAATACTGAATAATAACAATGTGTGTTTGGGACGTATACCAAGATTATCGTGTATACCCTGTTGTTAATAGAGCCAATCACAATGATGTAGCGACCTTCAGGGTCTGTAACACATTGTTGAAGTTGGAAGAATGTGGAGTTTTTAAAGGCAATTAAAACTCCCTTCTTCTTTTGAGGATCATTGGCCATAAAAATGGTATTGAAGTCTCTGTGACTACAGGGAGGTGGATTGTAATTGCAAAAGTGGGACTCTTGAACGCAGATTATGTCTGATTTAGTTTGTAGTGCAAGTTTCCACAGTGATTTTCTTTTGACCGGATGGTTAAGTCCGTTGACGTTGATCGATAGTATTTTAAGAGTCATGTTGTGTAGTATAGGTGGCTTGAGATGAAAGTAAAGCTGACTTGAAGTTGCTTCGGTTTCTACAGATCAGGACTGACTGAATATGAAGTGCCAGTACTGAGAAGAGCTGACTAAGCTTGTGTGTAAGCTATGATGCAACCTGCAGTGACACGCTGAGTGAGCGTGTAAATACAAAAGGGGTAGAGGGAGGGTGGGGGGTAGGAAAACACAAGGTGGCAGAACAGAATAACAAGGAGTTTCTGCCTTTTAACGTGGACACTACAAGTGCTAGAAGGCAGTAAAGTGGGGGGAAACTAAACAAAAGTTCATATGGCAGAGAGAGGCAGGTGACTCACTAACTGCTCTGATTTCAGGGCTCTGTGTCTATTATACATTTAGCAAGATCTGTTAGACCTCTGAGGCAAAGGTTGACAGTTGCGGTCTGACTCAATGCTTTGATCCATGGGTGCAATATCTGATGTTTCAGGTATGATGCCCCATTCTTGTAGGAGGTGCATGCCAGTTTGGATCGAGGATGCTTTTGCCCGTTGTAGGAGATAGATATTTTGGACGGTGCAATCCATTGATATTGAATTTGGTTATTACATAGTGTCTTGGTTACATTGTTTAGCTGCCTGCGTTGACTCAAGGTATGTTGGGACAGATCTGCAAAGATCTGTAGCTTACTGAATGGATCAGGCAGTGTTCCAAGAGCTCTTACTATCTGCATGAACTGTTCCTTAACATGGAAAAAATGGATTCTCAAGATCACATCTCTAGGCACTGAGTTGGGAAGGAAGGACAGCTTTGGTAGCCTATGGATGCGATCGATGACCAATTCAATATTTTTTGCTTCCAGTACCACTGTTTTAATCAGATTACGCGCATATGAGGACAGGTCCGAAGGTTGAACCGATTCGGGTAATCCTCGGATTTTTATATTATTCCTTCTGGACCTGTCCTTAATATCTGCCAATTTATCTTTTATCCATTTGGTGTCCTGTGCCTGGTCCTCTTGGGTGTCTATAATGTCATTAACTGTAGTAGTAATATTCCCAATGTTTGTTTCTATATGTGAGAGTCTATTATCCAGCAAATTAATGCTGTGGGCGAATTTGTGCATCAAGGACATCATGTCCGCTTGTAGTGAACTCCTTAGGGACACCAACATGTCCTTTAAGGTTGTATCTATCACCGGCTGACCCATGGTAGGGAAAGCCACTGTGGAGTCTGGTGCGGACGGTTGTGGAGATGCACCCTTCCAGAAAGCAGCGGTAGCTGGCTTACCTCCCGGCTGTCTGCCGTGATATTGAGGTGCATCTTCACTTTAGCAGGGCTGCTGGAGATCGGTGTGCCTGGGGGTGAGGAATAAGGCTCCAGTCCTGCTTCGGCTGCTGAGTCCTAGATTGCTGGCGATGTGCCGTGCAGCTCCGGGACAGTGAGTGAGGTACCTTTGGCCTGTGGATTTCCTGCAGCGGCGCCATCTTGGCTGCACCTCACGGTCGGCTGGTACATATAGGCCATTAGTTTACGGGGGAACCGGTCCTCCTTTCTTTTTAGGGACATGCCTCCCTGGATGATCCTGATGGTGCCCGCAAGCACCGGAGTTAATTTAGGGACAACAGAAGGCTGGTAGTCGCTTGATACAGCAGTGATCGTGAGGAGCTCCTGTCTTATGCTGCCATCTTGTTTGTGCGCCGGCCACGCCCCTGGGTGTGTGTAATTTTTAAAGCATGTCGTGTTTGATGTCTATGTACTCAGCATGAGATCATCTTTTATATTTCACAGAACATTTGGGTAATATAGTGTGTTTTGTGCATTAAAATTCAAATAAGTGTTTTTCCCCAAAAAATTGCGTTTGAAAAAATCGCTGCACAAATACTTTGTGAAAAATTTTTTTGCAACAGCCACCATTTTAATCTGTAGGGTATCTGCTTTAAAATGATATATAATGTTGGGGGTTCAAAGTAATTTTCTAGCTAAAAAAAGTATTTTTTCATGTAAACAAAGAGTGTCAGAAAAGACTTGGTGGTTCAAGTGGTTAGAAGAGTGGGTGATGTTGGGCATAAAATGCCAGGACAATTCAAACCCCCCCAAATGACCCCAAATTACATTTTGGAAAGTAGACACCCCAAGCTATTTGCTGAGAGGCATGTTGAGTCCATGAAATATTTTATTTTTTGTCACAAGTGATTGAAAAATGACAAAAAAATTACACAAAGTTGTCTCTGAAATTATACATTGCTCACACATGCCGTGGGAATTTGTGGAATTATACCCCAAATACATTCTGCTGCTTCTCCTGAGTATGGGGATACCACATGTGTGAGACGTTTTGGGAGCCTAGCCGCGTACAGAACCCCAAAAACCAATTACTGCCTTCAGGCTTTCTAAGGGTGTAAAATGGTGATTTACTACCTATCACGGTTTCAGAGGCCCTGAAGTGTCAAGGTAGCACAAAAGCCCCCCAAATTACTCAATTTTGGAAAGTAGACACGCCAAGGTATTTGCTAAGAGGCATGGTGAGTATTTTGCAGCTCTCATTTTCAAATTTCAAAATTTTGTGACAAAAAGCAAGATGTTCAAAATACACATCATGCCTCTCAGCAAATAGCTTGGAGCGTCTACTTTCCAAAATGGGAGGGTTGTGCTATCTGGGCACTCCATGGCCTCCAAAACTGTCATAGGTAGTGAGGAGTGAAATCAAAAATGTACGCCCTTAGAAATCCTGAAGGCGGTGATTGGTTTTCCGGGGTCCTGTACGCGGCTAGACTGACAAAAAGTCTCACATATGTGGTATCCCCATATTCAGAACAAGCAGCAGAATGTATTTTGGGGTGTAATTTCACATATACCCATGGCATGTTTGTCAACTTTGTGAACAAAAGAAAAATTTGTCATTTCCTCGAAACTTGTGGCAAAAAATAAAATATTCCATAGACTCAACATGCCTCTCAGCAAATATCTTGGGGTGTCTACTTTCCAAAATGGGGTCATGGGGGGCAGTTGTGCTATCTGGGCATACCATGGCCTCCAAAACTGTGATAGGTAGGGAGTAGTGAAATCAGCAATTTTCGCCCTTAGAAATCCTGAAGGCGGTGATTGGTTTCCTGTACGCGGGTAGACTGCCAAAAAGTCTCACACATGTGGTATCCCCGTACTTAGGAGAAGTAGCAGAATTTATTTTGAGGTGTAATTCCACATATACCCATGGCATGTGTGAGTAATATATCATTTCAATGACAACTTTGTGTAATTTTTTTTTTGTCATTTTTCAATCACTTGTGACAAAAAATAAAATATTAAATGTGCTCAACATGCCTCTCAGCAAATAGCTTGGGGGTGTCTACTTTAAAAAATTGGGTCATTTAGGGGGGGGGGGGGTTGTACTGCCCTTCCATTATGGCACCTTAGGAAATAAGATAGGCAGTCATAAAATAAAAGCTGCGTAAATTCCAGAAAATGTATTCTAGTTTGTAAATGCTATAACTTTTGCGCAAACCAATAAATATACCCTTAAAGTATAGGGGCTGTACACCACCTCGCTTGCGCCGTGCGGTGGCACTTTCAACCCCTTGTTAACCCTCGTCTTGGGGGTTAAAAGCGCCCTGCTCCTGCCTGCATAGCGGCGCCGTAGCGCCACTATAATAGTGGTAAATGCGTTGCTAATTAGCGGCGATATACCGCTACCGCCCCTCCCCGTCCCAATGTGAAAGTAGCCTAAATCCTTCCGGGGCTGAAGTTGTTAAAGTGAGTAACGCAAAACCAAGTTCACTATATGGAACACTTATGTATTTATACATCTTGATCATATCCCCCCTTAATCTCCTCATCTCAAGAGAGAATAAAATCTCAGTTATACTCACCGGTAACGGTATTTCTAGGAGTCTTTCAGGACAGCACCTGGAGAGCGCAGCTCCACCCCTTTTTCCAGGAAACACCGCAGTCAGATCTTTAAAAGACCAGTCACTTTCACCATGGCCTCAGTTGTTCCAGAGTACCTCCAGCCATGCTGAAAAATATATAAGCAGACAACATAACACCCGCAGCACATTTTCTTAAAACTATAAACAAGGGAGGGTTATTGGTGCTGTCCTGAAATACTCCTAGAAATACTGTTACCGGTAAGTCTAATGGAGATTTACTCCCCTCATCTTTCAGGACAGCACCTGCAGAGGATAACAGAGTACTTACTCTAGGGTGGGATCATAGCCTGCAGGACCTTTCTGCCAAACGATTGTCCCGCAATCGAGAGCAGATCTAATCTGTAGTGGCGGGTGAAGGTGGAGAAGCTTGTCCACGTTGCCTCCTTGCAGATCCCCTCCAGAGATGCCCCTGCCCGTTCCGCCCAAAAAATGGCTACAGCCCGGGTTGAATGGGCAGCTATGCCTGCTGGAGGTTTTGCTTCCACAGCTTTATATGCTTCCTCAAAGGCCATTCGGAACCATCTCCCTATAGTACTCTTAGAACCTTTACACCCTTTCCTTGGTTCTGAGAACAGTACCAAAATAAAACATGACTTCCTAAATTCCTTTGTGACTTCTGTCAGGGAATAACATCAAAAACGGTTGATGTTATTCATCAAAGACGAGGGGAGAATTTCAGTTCCTGTAAACTCTCCTTATAACTGAGTTCCTCCATGCCTCTTATCAGTTTGGTTGCCCTTCTCTGTATTTTCTCCAGTTCCCCGATATCCTTTTTGAGAACTGGTTCCCAAAACTGAACTGCTAATTCCAGATGAGGTCTTACTAATAATTTGTACAGGGGCAATGGACTCTCTGGAGTCCATACCTCTCTTAATACAAGAAAGGACTTTGCTTGCTTTGGAAACCGCAGCTTGGCATTACATGCTATTATTAAGCTTACGATTTACCAAAATCCCCAGATACTTCTCCACTATGGATTCCCACAGTTGTACTCCCCCTAGTTTATATGATGCATGCATCTTCTTAGCCCCCATGTGCATAACTTTACATTTATCTACATTAAACCTCATTTGCCAAACATTTGCCCAATTAAACAGTGCATTGAGGTAGGCTTGTAAGTTGGAGACATCCTGTAAGGACATTATTCCACAGCATAGCTTGGTGTCATCTGCAAACACTGAAATTGTACTTTTGATCCCAGACCCTATATCATTTATAAAGATATTAAAAAGTAGGGGTCCCAACACAAAACCTTGGGGTACACCACTGATAACCTTAGACCATTCAGAGTAAGAATCATTAACCACTACTATCTGAATTCAGTCTTTTAGCCAGTTTTATATCCATTTACAAATGGATCTTTAAAAGCCTGTAGACTTTACCTTACACAATAGCCGTGTGTGGGGAACTGTGTCAAATGCTTTTGCAAAATCCAAGTATACCATGTCCACAGCCACCCATTTGTCTAAGGTTTTACTTACCTCCTCATAAAAAGAAATCAGGTTTGTTTGACAACTTCTGTCTTTCATGAATCCATGCTGTCTGTTGCTTAACCACTTGCCGACCAGCCACTGTCGGTTGGCGGCAGCAGGTCGGCTTTGCTGCGCAGCGATTGGATTCGTTACAGAACCAATCAATTTATAGGTCCAGGCCAATGATTTCTGGTCTGGACCTGCTGATCGGTTCTGACAAATGGAATTCTTCCTCTGCCTGTGAAATGTGATGTCATCTCCCCTCGTGGAGCCCTTTTCAGTTCCAGTTCGAGAGGAGATGACGTCCATAGTGAGTACACCAAGCACTGCACTAACACCAGGACACATAGGCACACATTTAACCCCCCGATCACCCCCCCCCAGTTGACCCTTCCACTCCCTTTCACTGTGTCACCAAATACAGTTTTAAGATCTTTCCCTGATCACTGTATTGGCGTCACTTGTGGCACTAAATAGTGTTAGGACAGTTAGTGGTAGTTAGTGGTAGGCCAAGGTAGGTTTAGGGTACCCCCTATTAACCCCCTAATAAAGGTTTAACCCCTTGATTGCTCCCCAGTTAACTCTCACTCCCTGTCAGTGTCACTAGTATAGTGTACAGATATTATTTTCTGATCACTGTATTAGTGTCATGGGTGACATCAGTTAGGTTTTAGTGTCAGGGAACCTGCCATATATATACCTAATAAAGGTTTTAACCCCCTGATCACCTGGTGGGTGACATCAGTTAGGTTTTAGCATCAGTTAGGGTCAGTGTAAATACCAGGCAGGGTCAGATTAGTCAGGTACTCTAACACGCACACACACACACACACTAGAAAGCTCTGTTACTAGTATAGTATCTGAACGGATCAATATCTTTGACCTTATCAGAACTATATTAGCGTCCCCAGCAGAGGTGTAACTAGAACCTTCATGGCCTTGGTGTAAGAAATTATGAAGGGCCCCCTTGACCCCTGGCCAGGGCCCTTCCCTCTTCCCACTGCTCCTGGGGCCCTTTACTCCCGTAGTGGGTCCCTTTATTACGGTCCCACCGTATAAACGAATAGTTGTGTACCGAGCCTCCCATTCATTCAGAAACGGAAGTATAGTAAAAATAATTTATTATGCTTCAGTTATGAGTGAACCAATTGGTACCAATCACTTACTCTGTTGATTCAGAAAAGGAAGGAGGCGGTAAATGACAAATTTACCAACCCGTTCCCATCCCTCCATCATGACATCTTCTACAGCAGCTGGCAGGAGAGAGGAGGGGGGAAGACAGCAGCTCTGTGGGGGAAGACCATGGAAGCACACAGGGACCCTGGGAACAGCAGAAGACAAGTAAACTGGATAGGAGAAGCAGTGGGGGTAGCATATAGAGGAACCAATCTCCTCCATTAGGAGAAAATTGGAGGAAATTGGTTCCGCTAAATGCCACTCCCGCCATCCCTCCTATCCAAGTGTACAAGGGAGGCACACGGGCCCCCTGGAGCACGGGGCATGGTTGCAATTGCAACCCCTGCAACCCCTGTAGTTATGCCCCTGGGCCCCAGTAGTTTAGTGTTCCCAAAAATGTGGCATTCGCAGGATCAGCCCAGATACCTGCTAGCACCTGCGTTTAGCCAGGTGCTAGCTAGCACACAGCCCAGCCCACCCAAGTGCAGCATCAATAGATCAAAACACAGCACACATAACTGCAGCATTCATAGAGTCACGCCTGATCCCTATGAATGCTAACAGTTAATTTTTTTGTTATAAATTGAAGCAGGCTCTGTCAACAAGGGCACTCTTTTGCCTGTAAGTCACACTAGTGTACCTATAAATTTAGAGGCCAAAATGTCCAATCAGACGTACACTACATGTTGCTGAGCATGACAGATGAGAGTGATAGGGAAGCTCCACTGTACGATTTAGACTCAGCATATGAACCTGTATACAGCAGTGACACCCTGTCAGATAGCTCTGACGACAGAGTAGTGGTCCTTGCTAAGGTCAGGTGTATACAATCCCTTTCTGCTGTTGTTGAGGTGCAAGAACCGCATGGCTCTCGTATGGAGCAGAGAGCCAGTACTAGTGTCACTCATTCTTCTGGTGAACTGGCAAGCACCAGTGGCCTAGTACACCCTGGTCGTAGACAAGCCAGCACTGCAGTAACACTTCAGTGTCCCATAAGTGCAGTTCAAGCTGGTGTGGCTAGCACAAGTATTGTCCCGCAGCCACCAAGAAGACAAACACAGGCCTGAAGAGCCCATAGTGCCTTTCCCACTGTATATGCTATCCCTGATTGGCAACCCACCACTTCTGCAGAGCCTGTACTTCCCCCATTCACTGACCAACCAGAAATTCAGGTGGAAACAGTTGATTTTATGTCCCTTGATTTTTATTCACTGATTTTCACGGAAGATCTCTATAGATCTATTGTGGACCAAAGCAATTTGTATGTTGGTCAATTCATCGCTGCTAATCCCCATTTGACCCTTGCCAGAGAATGGAAACCTATTACGGATTCTGAATTTAAGACCTTTCCGGGCCTTTCCCTCCTCATGGGCATATGAAAAAAATCTGAGTTGCGGTCATATTGGTCCACTGACCCCATTCACCATATGCCCATGTTCTTTGCTTCCATGACCAGAGCTAGATACGAGCAGATCCTGTGATTTATGCACTTCAATGACAATGAACTCATCCTCCCCGGGGTGACCCTAAATACGATTGGCTCCACAAAATTCGGCCCCTCGTAAACCACTTCAATAAACAGTTTACAGCCTTGTTTATTCCCGATCAAGTTGTCTGCATAGACGAGTTCCTGATTAAATTATCTGGCTGTCTTGCTTTTAAACAGTTTCTCCCCAGCAAGCGTGCCATATATGGGGTCAAGATGTATAAGCTCTGTGACAGGGCCACAGACTATATATATATAGATTTATGGTTTACGAGGGTAAAGATAGTCACGTGGAGCCCCCAACTGCCCAGACTAAATAGGAAGCACTGGCAAGATTGTTTGGAACTTGGTGTCACCCTTATTTGGAAAGGAGTACCTCTTGGACGTGGACAATTATTACATGAGCGTGCAACTTTTTAGTCACTTGTTTGATTCTGGAATTGGCGCATGTGGCACCATGCAACCTAATTGCCGGGTCTTCCCCCAACGTCTTGTAGAGTCCTGATTTCGACGGGGGAAAGAGCCTGCTTGAGAAGCAATAATTTGCTTGCAGTGAAGTGGATGGATAAAACGGAATGTTTTTGTTCTCTCCTCCATTCACACAGATAGTCCAAATTCCAACGGCGACTGGTGTTGTGGAGAAGCCCCTCTGTGTCCATGAATACAACATTAATATGGGAGGGGTGGACCTCAATGACCAGTTATTGGTGCCGTACTTAATTGCCCATAAGGCCAGGCGCTGGTACAAAAGAGCGTCTGTATATCTTTTTCAATTGGCTCTGCTGAACGCTTATGTGCTATACAAAGCATCGGGACGTACTGGATCCTTCCTTAAATTCCAGGAAGACATCATCACAGCCCTTCTGTTTCCAGACGGTGCTGTGGCCCAACTTCCCAATTCAAAAGCAGTGAGCCGGCTGCAAGAGAGGCACTTCCCAGAAGTCCTCCGTGGTACCTCAGGCCAAAGAACATCCCAAAAAAGATGTTGTGTCTATAGGAAATGCGGATATAGGCGTGACACCCGCTCTTATTGTCCTTCCTGTCCTGGCCAGCCTGGTCTCTGCATCAGTGAATGTTTCACTCGCTACCATACACTAGTGGTGTATTAGCATAGGGTACAGCACTGCATAGTCGTAGGCACACTAAAACAGGGTATCGAAAGATGAGATGGCCTGCATCGCATTTTGAGAGGCCCTATAAGCTGGAAAGTTTACTGTTAAAATAAAAGTGCAAATAAATAAATAAATCTTTTTTAAATAAATAAAAAAACAAAAAAATAAATAAATAAAAAAAGCCAAAAATAGGTGGGGTTTTATTGTTCTTCTCTCTCTATTGTTATAGTTGTCATTTTCTTGGTCTTCTCTCCCTATTGTTCTGCTCTGTTTTTATGCTTAACTGTGATGTTTTATTGTTACTGTTTTATCATTTTTGTTTTGCAGGTAATGTAATTATTTACTGTTTTCTGTGTTTTATTGTTAACCATTATTTGCATTGCAGGTATGCCATTCAGCTGCAGCACTGATTTATTTATCTTGACATTAACAGCGTTTGCTCCGCCGATACGTAAATCAGTGACTCCTGCACTGGTGTAACCACCACAATTAAAAAAAGAGCATATATGCCGAAGCATAGGGGTAGGGGTGGACATGGGGGGTTTGCCCCTATGCTTCCGCACATATTTTTAGAACAGTGCTATGTCCATCATTAGAACTGGGTGGATGCAGGAAGGTTTTCTAATGGTGGGCATACCACAGATTGACTCTCTTTTTTTGTTTACAGGCTGCATGTAAAAAAAGAACATTACAATATACAGTATGCCCAACAAGGACCAACGACGTACTGGTATGTTTCTGGATTTTGAATGGTTATACCGGAATGATGCCTGCAGGTATAGGTATCATTTAGGTATTGTTCTTTTCAGCCGGCAGTCGGCTTTCATGTAAAAGCAATCCTTGCAGCTGATTAGCTGCTAGACTGCTTTTACAAACAATGGGAGAAACCTCCCCCCCATCGTATTTCATGGTTTTCTCGGGCTCTCCTGTCTCACCAGGGAACCCGAGAATGCAGCTGGTGATTCCACCAGCTGGCCATAGACCTGATCGAAGACTAGAATGGCTCCGATCATCTTTATGGCCTAAGAAACCGAAGGGTTTGAGCATTTCATGACTTTGGTTTCGCTGGATATAAATAGCGCCACTGGAAAATTGGGAAAGCATCTTATCATACTGATCTTGGTGTGGTCAGATGCTTTAAGGGCTGAGGAGAGATCTAGAGTCTAATAGACCCCACATTTTTTAAAACAAAATACCTATCACTACCTATTGTTATCATAGGGGATATTTAAATTCCCTGTGATAACAATAAAAATGATAAAAAAAAAAAAATGAAAGGGACAGTATAAAAATTTAAATAAAAAGCAAAATGAATAACTGAAAAAAATGCACACCTGTCCCCCCCGAGCATGTGCGCAAAGGTGAATGCAAGTGTCGGTCTCGTGTCGTATGTAAACAGCAATTGCACCATGCATGTGAGGTATCACCGCGAACGTCAGATCGAGGGCAATAATTCTAGCACTACAGAATGTCCCACCACAGCCAGGGGAACCAAAGGATGGTCAAATGAGTGGCACTCTACAGGGTCAATGAATACAAAATACTTTATTATACTGCAAAGTTACATATTAAATACACCATGCTAAGGGCTCATAAAAACAGGGTCCAAGTGGCCCTTAACCACCCACTGATAACCATGTAAGGACAAACACTGTGTGACAATACACATGACATTCAATAAACAAAAACCGTCCAGACGCCAGTTCAGGTGCACACCTAGGAATGCCCACGGGAATCCCCCGTATATTGACTATCAATACTCTATGTATATGTATGGGTGTCCCGAATGTGCATCTAGACCCAGTGACTCGAGTCAAGATGGGGAAGAGGGGGGAATGGGATGGGAGGCAGGGGAAGGGAAGAGGAACGGAGGGGGGGTGCGTGTTGGACAAGATCACTGTTGCAGTCTTGGCAGCTTGTGGGGCAGAGCCGTGCTGGAAGTCCAAGGTTCATAGAGAGGCCCACAGCATATGTGTTCCTATAGACAGTGCAAAGTTATGGCTGAAATAAGATGTCCTGCAGTCCCGACTAATCTTGGATGTAACCACTCAGTGGATTTGTGGTCAGCAGTTCACTCAATGTTCATTGTTAAATAACCAGGCTGCTACCATTACATTGCATGCAAAGGACTGATCCAAATCCTGCCTGTACTTGAATACTGACCAACCAAGGTCTTCTCATCAGCACTTTATAAGTATGTATTCAGAGCATCACCTGGTATGCATCATTCATTTGCAAGGCTGCTATTGCTGCTGCATATGCTTAGCCAGTGTGTCACGGGTAATGCCTCTGATGATGACTTATCATGACTCTTCTCCCCCAGATTATAACTCAGTTTCGTGCCGATCGCTGTGTGCCATGCACCCAGCTTGCCTCAACTCTTCCTCGTTGCCTTCCTTATTGCCTTCCTGAATGCGTGCATCCCATGGCTCCCCTCTACTGCAATTCACCATCTGAGAGACATTTCCGAGGTGTAATGGGCGGCGTCATGTGACGCTGATGATAGCAGTAGACCTCCTCTGTAAATCTAAAGTGGTAACCTGTAAAGGCTTTTAAAAATGTATACAGTTTGTATACAGCTGTGCGGGTGTGCGTAATTTTAAAGCATGTCGTGTTTGGTATCTATGTACTCGGCATAAGATCATCTTTTATATTTCACTTAACAGTTGGGCAATTTAGTGTGTTTTTGTGCATTAAAATAAAAGAAAAGTGTTTTTTTCCCCAAAAAAATTGCGTTTGAAAAATTGATGTGCAAATACTTTGTGAACAAAATTTTTCAACACCCACCGTTTTAATCTGTAGGGCTCTGCTTTAAAATATATATAATTTTTGGGGGTTCAAAGTAATTTTCTAGCAAAAAAAAAATATTTTTTCATGTAAACAAAAAGTGTCAGAAAGGACTTGGTGGTTCAAGTGGTCAGAAGAGTGGGTGATGTTGGGCATAAAATGCCAGGACAGTTCACCCCCCCCCCCCCCCAATGACCCCTTTTTGGAAAGTAGACACCCAAGATTTTTGCTGAGAGGCATGTTGAGTCCAGTAAAAATATTTTCTATTTTTTCACAAGTTTCGGGAAAATTTACATTTTTTTTTCCTCACAAAGTTGTCACTAAATGATATATTGCTCAAAAATGCCATGGGTATATGTGGAATTACATCCCAAAATACATTTTGCTGCTTCTCCTGAGTGTGGGACTTTTTGGGAGCCTAGCAGCATACAGGACCATGAAAACCAATCACCGCCTTCAGGATTTCTAAAGGAGTAAAATGGTGATTTCACTTCCTCACTACCTATCACAGTTTTGGAGGTCTTGAAATGTCAAGATAGCACAGTAGAC
>BLSH010280984.1:140739-162666 GCA_018402905.1 Glandirana rugosa | reverse complement strand
AGAAGAGTGGGTGATGTTGGGCATAAAATGCCAGGACAGTTCAACCCCCCCCCCCCCCAATGACCCCTTTTTGGAAAGTAGACACCCAAGATTTTTGCTGAGAGGCATGTTGAGTCCAGTAAAAATATTTTCTATTTTTTCACAAGTTTCGGGAAAATTTACATTTTTTTTTCCTCACAAAGTTGTCACTAAATGATATATTGCTCAAAAATGCCATGGGTATATGTGGAATTACATCCCAAAATACATTTTGCTGCTTCTCCTGAGTGTGGGACTTTTTGGGAGCCTAGCAGCATACAGGACCATGAAAACCAATCACCGCCTTCAGGATTTCTAAAGGAGTAAAATGGTGATTTCACTTCCTCACTACCTATCACAGTTTCGGAGGCCCTGGAATGTCAGGATAGCACAACCCCCCCCCCCCCAAAAGACCCCATTTTGGAAAGTAGACATCCCAAGCTATTTGCTGAGAAGTATGTTGAGTATTTTGCAGATGTCGCTTTTTGTCACAAAGTTTTGAAAATTGAAAAAAAAAAAAATTCTTTCTTCATTTTCCAAAACAAATGAGAGCTGCAAAACACTCACCATGCCTCTGTCTGAGAGGCAGGTTGAGTCCATTGAATATTTTATATTTTGTCACAAGTTTTGGGAAAATTTACATTTTTTTTTTTTTACACAAAGTTGTCACTAAATGATATATTGGTCACACATGGCATGGGTATATGTGAAATGACACCCCTACATTCTTCTGCTTTTCCTGGGTTTGGAGATACCACATGTGTGAGACTTTTTGGGAGTCTAGCCGCATACAGGGACCCAAAAACCAATCACTGCCTTCAGGCTTTCTAAGGGTGTACAATGGTGATTTTACTCCTTACTACCTATCACAGTTTTGGAGGCCCTGAAATGTCAAAATAGCACAACCCCCCCCCCCCAAATGACCCCATTTTGGAAAGTAGACACCCCAAGGTATTTGCTAAGAGGCATGGCAAGTATTTTGCAGCTCTCATTTGTTTTGGAAAATGAAGAAAGAAAAGAAAAATTTTTTTTTTCTTTTTCTTAATTTTATAAAACTTTGTGACAAAAAGCGAGATCTGCAAAATACTCAACATACTTCTCAGCAAATAGCTTGGGGTGTCTACTTTCCTAAATGGGGGTCATTTGGGGGGTTTGTGCTATCTGGGCATTTCATGGCCTCCGAAACTGTGATAGGTAGAGAAAAGTGAAATCAAAAATTTTTGCCCTTAGAAAGCCTGAAGGCGGTGCTTGGTTTTCGGGGTCCTGTACGCGGCTAGGCTGCCAAAAAGTCTCACATATGTGGTATCCCTGTACTCAGAAGAAACAGCAGAATGTATTTTGGGTTGTAATTCCACATATACCCTTGGAATGTGTGAGTAATATATAATTTCAGTGACAACTTTGTGTGTATATATATATATTTTTTTTTCTTTTTTTTGGTAATTTTTCAATCACTTGTGTCAAAAAAAATTAAATATTCAATGGGCTTAGCATGCCCATCAGCAAATTCCTTGGGATGTCTACTTTCCAAAATTAGGTCACTTGGGGGGGGGGGGGGGGGTTGTATTGCCCTTCCAATATAGCACCTCAGGAAATGAGATAGACAGTCATAAGCTAAAAGCTGCATAAATTCCAGAAAATGTACCTTAGTTTGTAGACGCTATAACTTTTGTTCAATCCAATAAATGTACGCTTATTGACTTTTTTTTTACCCGAGACATGTGGCTGAATAAAGTTTGCCACACATTTATGACTGATTTATTATTGTATTTTTTTAATAACAAAAAATAGGAAATATTTTTTTTTCAAAATTTTCTGTCTTTTTTTCATTTATATCGCAAAAAATAAAAAAAACAGAGGTGATGAAATACCACCAAAAGAAAGCTCTATTTGTGGGAAAAAAAGACAAAAATTTTGTTTGGGTACATCATTGCATGACCTCACAATTACCAGTTAAAGCAGTGCAGTGCCAAATTGTAAAAAAGTGCTCTGGTCATTAAGGGGTTTAATCCTTTCGGGGCTGAAGTGGTTAAAGTATTTTTTTCCAGGTAGAACTCCTCTATGTGGTCTTTTATTAAACTCTCCAATATCTTCCCGACTATAGAAGCTAAACTAACAGGTCTATAGTTACTTGGCAAAGACTGATCTCTTTTTAAATATGAGCACCACATGGTACTATTCCAGTCATTAACGAGTCCCTAAAAATTGGAAACAATTGCTTTGAAATGACAGAGCTCAATTATTTTAGGATCCATGGGTGGATATCATCTGGTCCAGGTGCTTTATCCACCTTTATTCTATCTAAATATTTCTGGACCATATCACTTTTGAGCCATTGTGGATCATTTGGGGCTCTGTCAATCCCATCCCCATTATGGACATGAGCTCCCTCATGCTCCTTTGTATACACAGAGCTCATGAAAGCATTTTAATAAATTTGTCTTCTGTTTGTCCCCAGTCACCCACTCTAGATTATTTTGTAAAGGCCATAGATGCTCAGACCTGACCTTTTTACTATTAATATATTTGAAGATTTGTTGGGGGTTTGTCTTACTATCTTTTGCAATCTGTCATTTGTTTTGAATTTTTGCATCCTTGATTTCCTTTTTACATTCTGTTATATTCTTTGTAACATGGAAACCACAATAGTGTTCCTTAATTGTTATAGTTTTTAAAAGCTCTTTTCTTATTATTTGTAACTTTTTGTAACTTTGGCCGTCAGCCACATAGGTTTTATTTTTAGCCTTTTAAACGTATTGGCCATGAGAATATATTTTGCAGTAAGTTTGCATACAGTCGCTTTGAAGAATTCCCATTCCTGTTCTGTGTTCATCGCTGCCAATATTCCCTCCCAGTATAAGTCTTGGAGAGCAGCCCTCATCCTTGGAAAATTTGCTCTCTTAAAAGTTGTGTTTTTATCTTTCCCATATGTGTTTGTTGCTTGCAGCTTACATTAAATGAAATCATGTAATGGTCACTGCTACCCAGATGTTCTTTTATATGAATATTGTTAATAAGCTCTGCAGGGTTTGAGATTACCAGGTCCAGCAAAGCGTCATTCCTAGTCGGGGCCTCAATAAACTGGACCATAAAATTGTCTTGTAGTAGGTTTATACATATTTGCCCTTTAACTGCCCCAGCAATGTCATTACTCCGGGTAGTTAAAATCCCCCATTACTATCACTGTCCCAGCCCTTGCAGCTCTTTCCATCTGTGCAAGGAGCTCAGTCTCCACCTCTAACACTGGGGAGTCTATAACAAACTCCAATGATAACCTTTGTAGTACGCACACCCATGTAAAGTTCCACCCATAATGCTTCAGACTCATCACACTCTCCATCAGCTGGGTCCTCGTTCACACTCGCTTTGATATCACTTCTCACACAGCAACAGACACCACCACCCCTCCGTTTTACCCTGTCTTTCTGAAAGAGAGCATAGCCAGGAATATTTATAGATTCAGCAATACCAATTAATCATAGTTCTCCTCAGGGCTTTTTTCAGCAGGAATGCAGGGGAACGCAGTTCAGACACCTCCAGGAATAAATGTATGTAATGGCAAGGGGTGCTGGGGTGTGCTGCAGGGTCTGTTGATGCTGGCTGCTGGGGGATCTATTGTCACTTTAAGGGATCTATTTTTGCAGGGGTGGTCTGTTGTTGCTGGGGAGATCTTTTGTTACTAGCAGGGGATCTATTGTTGCTGGGGGTCAGGACTAGAAAATTATTTTTATTTACGTGGTTGGTGTACCTATTTAAAGTCCCACCTAGGGGGAATCCTTTTTGATACTAGTATACTTTTGGGGATGAAGTAACCACCACTTTATTCCTACAGAATACTGTACACTGTATGGTTTATCCTAATAATACTTTCCCATGACAGCCTTGGCTCTGTGGAGTGTCATTCATCCTGAAAGAATACCAGTGCTGGATTCAGAGCACAGTCTGTAAGGGGCAGAGTCAGAGTGGATGTGAATATTTGCAGAAAAAGCAGCCTTTTTTAATTTTACAGCTGCTGGGCAACTTATTTTTTAGTTGTAGAAAAAAGTGGTGTTGGGCTATTATTGATATTGTTGGGTTTATTATAATTATATTATTGTTATATTATTTTTGGACGTATTATCATTATTATAATAAATATACTTATAACAAAACTAACTACAAATGAAAGCATGAAAATGAAATTTTTTGTTTAAAAGCAATAAACATACTTACTTGCTTTTCGCATTGGTATTGCACAGAGTGGGTCTGAACCTGCTCTTCTGGGATCCCCTGCAGGTGCTCCAGGGTCCTCAGTGTGCCACTATAGGAAGCTGCGCAACTTAGCCTTGACCTCTGTTCCCTCCTCACAGAATTTTAATGGCCCCTGCTTTTCTGTCCTGTGAGGAGAGAGAGAGAGTAACCATTGGCACTGCAGATGGACACAGTGCTGGATCAATATTGGGCTCAGGTAAGTATAAGGGAGGGGGGTGAGGGGGGCGAGGGGGCGATACTTTCACTAGAACATTTTTTATTTAATGTAGGGAAAGAATTAAGGTAAAAAATGTTCTACCTTTAGAACCAACTTGAAGCAGAGCTCCACCCAAAAGGGAAAGCTCTGCTTATTTGCCCCCCCCCCCTTCCTGGTTTTGACAGGTACCCATTCCTACTTTCGACTAACTTCGCCACAGCAAACTCATCCAGAAGTTCGGCTCTCCTCCTCCTTCCCCCTTGCCGGCCATTCACAAAGCGCAGCGCACTTCGCACATGCACAGTAGGGAACCAGCTGTGAAGCCGCAAGGCTTCGCTGCCGGTTTCCCTTACCCGAGAGGGTGACGGCAGCACCCAAGAGCCGCTTGAAAAATCAGCTCGGGTGAAGATACCTCTGGATTTGCGGACAGGTAAGTGTCCTCATATTAAAAATCAGCAGCTACAGTATTTGTAGCTGCTGACTTTTATTTTTTCTGAAGGAGCCTGGAGCTCTGCTTTAACATTTGCAAGAAAAAAATAGTGTTTTAGTGTTTTAGAATTCAAGATGGACCTTACATTTTGTGTTGTCATGTGACTCGAATTAGCATTAATAATTCAGCTTTTTATAGGTGTTTTTAAATTCATCTACACTAGTCTACACATGAAATAAAACTAGCAGAAAGAGAAAAAGCTAGTTAACATACACCCTCGCCCAAAGTGAAATACAATTGTTAGTGTAATTTTTGTAGGCTTAAATTCATTCTTTGAAGCACAGTTGTAATTTTCAACAATTAAACAACACTGATGTAGAATGCTTCTATTACAAGCAAAATTATTTTTTTTTGTAGGACACTAGGAAGTAGCATAAAGCAGAAGCTATATTAAAATAAAGCCCAGTTTATTACATCCAACCTTTCCTTATCTCAAATCTCTACAGTAAACTAGGACTCAATATTTTTTTTGTTATTTTTCAATCCCTCCTGTTAAAAACAAATATTGCTAAGTGGTAATTATCCTCTCCAGGCTCCAACTCTTTTCTCGACGTCCTCCTTCATCCATCCCTGCCAGTCCAGTTTGGGCACTCAAGGCATTCTGCCCATTATTGTGTGAGCCCCACCTGTCATGTACATGCCATCTGGGGTGCACGTCTTCATGCTAGCTGGGCTAGCAGTATTTCAAGACTGAGCAGCTCACATGTCTTTTAGATTTGAGTGCTGCTTAGTCCAAGGCTAATGCCTGCCCCCCTCCCTCCACCGCTAAGCAAGAACATGAAGCTCCAATAATGCTACTGGGCTAGCAGGTAAAGGCTCCAAAGGGTGGGGGAAGGCAGGTTGTGTGGGGGAATAGCTGGAGGTCCACGTTAAAGCAGATAAGCAAAAAAATAAACTTATGGAAAATGTTAGAAAGTATTCTTACCTTACTCATAGCCCTGGAGAGGTCAAAGTCACAGTCATCCTTGTTAGATCTTGGGAATGTGAGGATCCCAAATTGCATTAAAGGATGTTCCAGCACAGTGTAGGCAGGGTCTTCTTGTAAGATCTGAGATCCTTAGCATTCCCAGCATCTTGCCAGAAGGGTTGTGATATTACCCTCACTTAGGTGCTGCGATCAAAAGTGTGTCACTTGCCACTGTCACCTTCCACCAGATGCAGCGTGTCACTTGCCATCCGTAGCCTGCTAGGAGATGCAGCGTGTCACTTGCCACCTGTAGTCTGCCACCAGATGCTCACTTAGAAGCCTGGCTGTGTACGTGCGGCTCGGTGCCTGTGCCTCCTTCCGGTTCCCCCTCTAATCCCTGCTCAAGGACACTTCTATCATGCCTTTGTTTACAGTAGCACTGGATCAGGCAGGCCTCATGCTGCCTTTCCTCCATAGGGTCCTCTACACCAGAGCCCTGAGAAGTTAAAAGCCCCTCCTGCCACTGGCTGCCTCATGGCAACTCGATATACCCCTTTCGGCCACCGAATAGCTCCTTATCTCCAGGCAGCCACCATGACACTCCTAGCAGTGGCAGTGCGGGCAAGCATTTGGCAGGCCACGGACTGATACCACTAAAGAGCAGGATGCTTCTTTATGGGTCGGGAATGCACAAGATTATGCACACATTCCTGACCCCCGCATATGTGAACCTAGACAAACTCACAAGCCACACATTACTTCCAAGACTGGAAATTAATTTGTTCAGCTTCACTGTGACATCACCCCAAAACTAATGGTTAACCCAGATGTGTGGTGTGTGCATGGGGGGTGCCATTAAGAACTAATGGCACCCCCATGCATCTGCTAAAAAGCAGTATGTTTCTGTGCAGGTCAGGAATGCACACAATTATGCTTTCCGTCATGCACATATGTGAACCTAGCCTAACGCCCAAGCCACAAACTAATTCCAAAACCATGAAAATTAATTTGTTCAGCTTCACTGTGATTCCAAAACAAATATTTAAACCAGAATTTAAAGAAAGGCCACTATTGTCAAAGGATGTTCCCCCATGTGACCAATATCGGTGCCTTGTAAATAAGTAATAATACAAGTAATAATACTGTATATACAAGAATAACATTTTACTTTAGATAAATCTAAACCCAATTACTATAATCTCATATAAACATTAAAGCGAAAATATAGTCTACAATACTTATCCCTCCTTTCTTGCCGGTGCTGACATCTTTTCATGGTTCTCCCATAGGTTTGGCATTTTCAGGCATCTTGATTGGCTAGTCCAGTATGGGCTGCTGTAGTCGTGACATGCCTTCACAAACACGCATGCACATATGTGAACCTAGCCTTAGAGAAAGGTCACTATCATCTAAAGATCTACACTGCTTCTCAGTCAGGTATTTTGCTTTTTCACAGACCCATTTTAAAATTCAGAAATGTCAAGACAAATGCTATTTTGTTAAGAAGATAGACATCAAAGTCCAAAAAAATTATTGATATTTGCAACTGACCAAGAGTTTACATGGAGTAAAGATACTGTATTTGACAACAGAGGTACTGTTCCTGTGATTTTAACTGTATTTATTCGTGCCACATTTATAGACAATTACAGTAATGACAATGTGTGGTGTGCTCTGTGTTTTTCCATGATTTTTCTATTGTTAAGTAAAATAAGAAGAGCTATTCTTTTCTGCTTGCAAATTACCAGTTAAGGTGCTGTCAAATCAAAGGTGCTGGTTATGTATAGAAAAGCATAGCATGAGCAATTGGCATGCTGTGTGTTGGGGTCTTAATAACAGATAATGCAGTTTTGTTTGTGTTACGATAATAGAAACATCCCAGAGGTCCACATATATTATATAAGGTTGGATCAGCAGTGATGGGGATACAGTGGGTCATTTATCAATCGCCTTTGGAGAATTAGTAAAATTAGATGAAAAACAGACATTACAGCTGTAAGTAGAGAATGCACATTTTTAAAGGTATACCTCTCAATTAAAGCAGACCTTTTAGAAAATTTGACTACATTTTAAAAGATGCATATATATTAGTGAAACAGCATGGCTTTCTATGCACTATAATAGTAAAGCTAAACAAAAGTAATCAGCGCTAAGTGTTGTGATCTAAAATCAGTGATGAATGATTAATAAACAGCTGCACTCACTGTATTGCACATTCCAATGCTAAAACATAACAATCAAAAAAATTGTGTTGCGCTGTGAATATACTCAAAAAAACATATATTCAAATAATCAAAATCATGTAGTGCTCATACACTGATGAAGTGCAAAAAAGGAAATTCATGCATATATACATGTAAACATGTGCATTCATAAATTATATTATTCAATATAGTGCCAGGTGAGGTATACAGATTAAATATTATCATTAAAGTGCCAATTATTCTGTGCAAAGCATGATAACCTCAAATAATGTTCATTCAAAATGCCAAATTTTCAAATGTGGCATAAAACTGGTGAATGATATATACAGAGGAATCCCAATTCCAAATACTGGTGGTGACACAGGTGCTCCCCACTTGCTTAATTACAGTCCAAAACTGCTCCAAGTGATCCCTTGTCCATGCTCCACCACATATACCAATTAATGGATTCTTATCAAATGAGGAGACCCCAAACAAGGTCTAGCCACACATTAGTGGGCAACACCCCCCACTGTGGGTAGGCAGGTAACACTCCCTTCATATGTTAGATGTGTCACCCAAAAGATCAAGTAAAATGCATACATTAGGCATTCAGAAATTATCATCCTGCGTCCTGCCGGTGTGCTGACATCACCGCTATGTCCTTCAACCCGACGTACGTTTCGTCTCAATAGACTAGGTCGCAGGGGCAATGGAGACTTTGTTATGGGAAAAGCTTCTGCTCCATTGGTAAATCAGCCCCATCCATTCCAGTAGAGTTGATGACGGCTGTCTCCAATTACTTTTATAAGTGTCTGCTGATGTCATTGGAATAATTAACCGCTTAATTTTCTGATTCAAGTACTTAAAGTGATTGTAAAGGCAGACTTTTTTTTATCTTAATGCATTCTATACATTCAGATAAAAAGACCTTCTTTGTACAACAGCCCCCCTCAGCCCCTCTAATACTTACCCAAGCCCCATCTAGATCCAGGGATGTTGCAGGAGTGTCTCAGCTGTCCGTGACTCCCCTCCTCATTGGCTGAGACAGCAGCGTGGCGCCAATGACTCCTTCTTCTGTCACTCAAAATCAGTCAGCCAATAAAGAAGAGAAAGGGGGCAGGGCCTGACCGCAGCTCCGAGTCTGAATTGATACAGGGAACTGTAGCATGGCTCGGGTGCCCCCATAGCAAGCTGCTTGCTATGGGGGCACACAACAGGAGGGAGGGGCCAGGAGTTCCGAAGAGGGACCCGGAAAGAGGTGGATCTGGGCTGCTCTGTGCAAAACCATTACACAGAACAGGTAAGTATAACATATTTGTTATTTTTAATTTTAAAAAACGGGACTTTATTATCACTTTCATAGTATTTATCTTTATTTTACACTAGAATATTCTTTTTTCTTAAGTTTACTGTCATTTAATTTTTTTACAACTTTTTTTTAAGACTTTGATTAATGGAAAATATCTGCTTGTAAGATGACCATGTCTCTTAAAGCTCAAAGAGCTTTACCAACAATCTAGTCTGCGCTAAGGCTTCACACTGAATTAGCACCCGGTCCCAGACCTGAGAATTAAGTAATTTTCCTATGAAAATCAGCTATGTCTATTTTTTTTTTCATTTGCTTACATATTTTCACTTTTTTTTCTTATTTTTTAATTACTGGGGCTCATCAAGGCAGCAGTCGATTCTAGATTTCTTTTTTGGCAGCAGATTCACATCAGATTATTGTTTAATGGACATAGAAGACTATGAGCCGCTATCCATAGAAACATTTTTATATTCATTGGTATAGAATAATCAGAACAAGAAAAATGATTGTTTTATGCTTGTTATGGTTTGTTGTATTTGTGCATTACTATTGCTTTAATATACAAAGGCACACAGGCTAATAGGTATATGACTGCACAGTATAGCAGCCTATAACATATTTCAGTTAACTGTAGTCAAATGTGGTAAAATGTAAAATATGTTTCACTGCCATGGACACTATTTATGCAGTCATTGCTCTTGAAACTGCCTTAGTAAAGGGACCCTGACCTGGCCTAAATTTAGTAAGGTGGCAACAGTGCTGACATACTGAAATCTTGTGGTGTGTCTATAAGTAGCTTTGCTAATCTTCAATCGAATACTTGTGTCCCTGTGGAGCCCCCTGGATCCTTAGCTCACATACATGGGGCCAGAATAAGGACAAAATAAAAAAAGCTTTTGGGGCATGGTTTGATAGTGACAGGCCCATGTGTGTATGTGCATAACACATGGACAAAAGTGGCAAAGCCCAGGCAACACACTGGCAACTCTGACAATGCATGGTCACAGAACCAATGCAAGGATTTTTGCGAAGGTGCATTTTGCTGCGCACACACACACACACACACACACACACCATCCTCCTGCAAACCCCCTTGCCCATATGCATGCCTCCCAACTTTAGAACTTGACAACGGGTCATTTCAAGGAGAAAGTGACTAGTGGCACGTATAGACTATAAGCATTGTCATTATGCCCCTTGTCACTGTGCTCCCATTACTGTGCTCCCAATCACTGTGCCCTCCATCACTGTGCCCTCCATCACTGCATCCTCCATTCATCACTGTGCCCTCCATCACTGTGCCCCCATCACTGTGTCCCCATCTCTGTGTCCCCCATCACTGCACCCTCATCACTGTGCCCCCATCACTGTGCCCCTATCACTGTGTCTCCCATCACTGTGTTCCCCATCACTGTGTTCCCCATCACTGTGTTCCCCATCACTGTGCCCCCATCACTGTGTTCTCCATCACTGTGTCCTTTGCCCCCCTTGCCTATCATGGTGTTCTTACCAGGCAGGAGCCATCAAGAACCAGGAAGCTGAAGCCGGAGTGGGTGGCGGGTGGAGTTGGTTGGTGGAGCAGCTCTGCACAGCCATGGTTTTCTCTTGCTCTGTGCCAAAGTGTATCATTGGTTGCTGAGCATGCTGCAGTCCTAGCAACCAATGGCCACGGCTGTTTTAAAAATATTTACCACCCGCCCGGTGTCCTAAGGTGGTTGCCTATGCTAGCGCCGACCCTGCATGGTCAATAGGTGTGGTAAACACACTGGCAAGCATAACACAAAGTGGGCTACACTGAAAACTGTAATGGTAAGCGGAGAACAGATCATTGCGGCAATTAATGAGCAACAAATGACCTTATTGACTAAGTGTGTAATAAACTGGCAGGAAGCAACTTGTAGCCCAGCCTGTCTCCCTTGACCTCTCATACCTCTAATCATCACAATTTAGTAAATCATGCCCTACATTTCTTGAATCACATCCTTTGGATGGAGGGCTGATTAAAGGATCAGTTCACTTTCAGAACACCTGTTTTTAGGGTGGAACATGTAACATGTTACCCCCGTTACCCCCCTCCCTCTATGACAAGGGGCGGGGGTTCTTCTTCCCGTGCCCGATGTCACAATTTGAAAAGAGCACGGCTGTTTGGGATTCCTCCCACACGGCCAGGTCATTCATCACAGTTTCCCGTGAATTAATGCCTACAGGTTTCATAAGCCTTTGCGGCTGATGGCTTGTAGTTTTCAATGAATTACCATGGGGCTGGTGAGCGCTCTCGTAGCCCATTGATTCTTCCTGCCCTCAAGTAACTGCTTGCCCATATGAGGTACGGCTATGCCGAGAATCTGCAGGAGGGGGACATTCCACCCGGGACCTGCTGATCACAGTTGCTATGTTCTGCAGGCTCTAGAAAAAAAAAGAAATGCACATTTTTTTTACCGGAATAAAGGTGTGCACTTATTATTATTTTTTTTTTTTTTAAAGGTGAACTTATCCTTTAAATGCTTGTTCAAGCTGCATTATGTGTAGTAGTCAGTTTGTTGTCTGGAACCCACAAAAGCAGTTCTCTGCTGCAGCCATTACATTTTTTAAAGATAATTACAATTTTTTGCTTTTAGAAATAATGCATCCAAAAACAAAGAGATGGCAGGTAAATTTCTTAATGAATTTTTGTGTTTTGACCTGGAATTCATTTATTTTTCAATACATATGTGTTCATAGTAAGTCATTCTAATTTTACTGGTTTTTGATCACACAGTAAATCTGCAGAAATGTTCCTTTTATTTTAACTATGATCACTCTGTGTTCTTCCCTGTATGTATTCTTATATAAATCTTTTGCATATCTACCAATATATTAAGAAAAAAGCTACATTGTGAATATCAGGATAAGTAAATTGTTAGCTCTTTGGCTTAGCAGTCTCTGCTGCTGCTCATATCAGAGGTCTGCATATATTCGGCTTTGTGTGTAATTTGGCACATTACTTCACCATGAGCCTCCTGCCTTTTCGTTTGTATAAAATTCTTCAACTTTTCCATTTTCCTGACAGTACCCATGCCATATGCATGGATATTAAGTGTGTTTAAATTGACAGACCTATTATCCCTGAAATCCTGCTGGACTTATTAAAATATTTTGTGGATGCTGATAGCTTCTTATTTTCCTTCCATGGATCCTAAAACAATAAGTTTTACGCAACATATGATTTCACTTTCAGGCCCAAAGCAGTTTCTTCATAATTCTAATAACAGTGGCGGAATTAGATCACAAAGCACCTATGTTATTTGCCTCTCATTTATCTTCTGGTCAGGTCATTAGAGGCCGTCTCATTTTCAAGAGCCGGTGACCTATTATTTACATATTATTAGAGCAGACAGATGGAGACTGGAGAATTACCATTGGAAACACAAGGATCTAGAAGAAAAGAAATGAGAGACTGAAAATGGGTTTGCTTTTTTGCAAGATGTCATTGTTTTTGTTTTTCCTCTAAAGATTGATCTAGAGATTTGATATAGATATGCAGTAAATTCTTTGCATCAGAACCTTATTGAGCTTATTTAATCAGGCAGAGCAGAGAGCAATTATTATGTGCAAAGTGCAGTAACCCATAGGAATCATATTTTTCTTTTCATTCGCTTAACATAGTCACAACAAAAAGGTTATTGTTGATGGGGTGCTGTGGGTTACCACACTTATTATTACACTTAACACATCTCTCTTTACATTATTAAAAGGTCAGACCACAGCAAATTGATAATTCAATTATGAATCAATGCTAGTATACTAGATCACCAAATCCCTTCTTGTATCTTTTAGAGCCTTGAGCAGTGAGATGCCTTTGATTCAGTTTGTCAATTCAACATATTTCTTCAATATAGAGACCTATGTTTCCCTATTTTTTGTTAAATAGCAGTGGATTTAGCATGCATATTCATGTTAGGCTGAAGCTACAATTCACTTCAACACTAGCTGTACCAGCTACACTTATTTGCTTCCCTACCTCTGTTTGGCCATTGTGGCTGACATGAGGAAGCCATGCATAAGCTCCAATGTGCTCCATGAAGCTTACACAAGGTTGAGCTCTCTGTACACCCATCATATGACAAAGCTGGATAATGGGTGGTCAATCACATGCACCATTACCGTTATTGGGAGGAGGGGAATCAGTCAAATTCTCCCCTATAACCAAAAGTACAAGGTATGGCTCTTCCCTTCCCTTAAAGAATGGGTTTGCAGAAGAGCAGAGGTATGTGCTGTTGTTGTTTAGCCTGCATAGGTAAAGCACAGGTTCACTTTAATTAAAACTTTAAAAAAGGTCTGAAATATGAGCTTTCATCATCACATCAATTACTATAGGTCTCTTGGCTTCTCAGCATATTACTATAGAAATGTAATTTTTTTCTAATGATTCCATGGTAGGTATATATATATGTCCTTGGGGGGAAGCAGTGATACTGGGATCATGGCTGCAGCCATGATCCTGGTATAATTATTTTCAGTCAGCGATGGTCTTAATTGTAGACATGATCAGAGTGGCTATACAGCCACCCAATCACTTCTACAGGGCATGAACGGTACCCCACTCCTGCTGCCGCCATTCCAGGGCTCTCTGTTGCAAATAGGGAGCCTGGGAATTCTGCAACCAGTTCATCTGGCTGCTCAAAGAGGAAAGGCAGGTATATCCTAAAGTCTAGTACACACTACTACTATGTCATTCAACCTAGTGGGTTGAACAAAAAAAAAACTGACAACTCAGGTCAGAGCCTGAAGGGGAAGAGGGAACAGCCATTTTAGGTATAAATAAAATATATTTTTAATATAAAATACCTTGGTACATCTTGTATTTCCTCTTTTCTGTATGAGAACACCAGTTTCCTACCAGTTTCCCACCCCTTCATTGGCACAATTGCTATCTCGGCCTTTGAAGACCTGTTTAGCCAAGGAGCCTTGGAAGGGACAAGCTTATGTGAATGACCATCTGCATATCAATGAATGTCACCCAGAGACTCGAGTGGGACTTCCAAGGAATGTAGTTAGCCAGGTGCCACCCCCTTCAGAATGTATACTTTGTAATAGAAAATCCTTAGTCAGTTAGGGCAGCCATTTTTGAAAGACAATACCCTGTATTGTTTGTTGCTCTCCTTGCAAGCTTGTAAAATAAATATCTTCATTTTTTAGTTTCAGCAGTCAAAATTACTGAGACCCCTTGAGTTTTGGGGTTTCCCCACAATCTGAAGTTAGTAAGCGATCTCCCCTGCTATTGTGTCCTGACAGGGGGACGACTCCCCCACCAGAACACTCCAGTCAGCCAATGGCTGAGAGCACTGATCGGGAGTCGGTCGGCTGCTGGTTTTCCAGCATGCTCTTCTGACAGAAGCCAGGGAAACAGCCAGCTTCTGCCAGACCAGGTGCCATACATACAAACTGTCCATTTCGTCCGACATTCAGCCCATGTGTACTAACCTTTACCCCGCCCTTCTCTGTGATCTCAGAAGCCGGAATCTGATTATCAGTTTGATCAGATGCTTTTGAGGGCAGAAAAGAGATCCAATAGATGCCAGATCTTTCAGTAGAGAGTACCTGTCACTGTCCATGCTATCACAAGGGATTTGTTCATCCCTTGTGATAGCAAGAAAGTTAATCCAATAAAAAAAAAAAAAAATAAATTAAAGACACAGCATAAAAAGAATAAATGTAAATAAAATAATAATGTAAACATTTTTTAAAGAGCCCATCCCTAGGTGCTCATGTTCATATACAAATGCATACATAGGTCCTGCACGCATATTTAAACAATGATCGCACCACGCATGTGAGGTATCCCTGCGAATGTCAGAATGAGATCAATAGTTCTAGGACCAGACCTCATGTGTACCTCTAATCTAGTAACTTGTAAAGGCTTTTAAAGTGTTGCCTATGGATAATTTCATTTACAGTAGTTTGTCACCATTCCATGGGCATGAGCAATTTGAAAGTGTGACATGTTATGTATCTTTTTACTTGACGTAACATCATCTTTTATATTTATCAAAAAACTGGGTAATATATTGTGCTTGTTTGCACTAAAATTCATTGAAGTGTATTTTTTCCTGAAAATTTGAGTTTGATAAACTGCTGTATAAATATCATGTGATGTAAACAAAATTGTTGTCTTTGCCGGGAGAAGACAGTGATTATTTCTAGTGGCTATAGCAGCCGGTAGTGATAATCACAGGTAAAACCCTGCATGCTGGTTGTACCCAAGTTGATCGATCGATCAACTTGGTACATTCAGCCTGCCCATACATGGTTCGAACCATGTATGGCCTGCCTAAGTACACTGTAGGTCAGGGATATCCAATTAGCGGACCTCCAGCTGTTGCAGAACTACAAGTCCCATGAGGCATAGCAAGACTCTGACAGCCACAAACATGACACCTAGAGGTCGAGACATGATGGGACTTCTAGTTTTGCAACAGCTGGAGGTCCGCTAATTGCATTTCCCTGCTGTAGGTATTATTAGCCCCTGGCTTTAATACTTTCTAAATGTTGGAGAAATGTCAAAAGCCCTTATGGAGTGTGTTTTTTTCTGAGTTAGTGCTATAGTATATTGAAGCCAGAGGACAGCATGGCATATAGGCAACTAGCATTTTCAGAGGGAGAGACCAACAATGGTAGCCTTCATGTATCTCTAATTACAATTTTCATTGATTGATGTAAATATACAATACATATGTAAAGCACTGCGTAGATTGACATTGTTATATAAGTACCTGAAATAAATAAATTAAAAAATAAGTGTATAGTGAGCAAAAAGTTCCTTGGTGGTAGACATGTACAGAGCGAAGAAAATTGTTTCGTTTTGTTTCGTTCCGATTCGTCATTTACATAAATTTGTTTAGTTAGATTAATTTCATTTGTTTAATTCGTTTTCAGGATTTGTTTTTGAAAACTATTCGAATTTGAAAACTTTTCGAATTTGAAAACTATTCGAATTCAAAAAGTATTCGAAAACTATTTGAAAATTATTCGAATTTTGGCTAATTTTTTTTTAGTTATTTCGGATTCGTTTAAATTCGGTACTATAATCATTCGGAAATTCAGACACATCTCAATTTCCGAAAAATTTAAATTTGTCAGAATTTTAATTCAGAATGAAACAAACCGCACATGTCTACTTGATGGAACTCTTTATATGTAGTCACACTTTCTTAGTAACTCCAGTATATATGGGAATATACATCAAATTGGTGTGATCTGTACCTTAATTAGATTTCTTTTTTAAAAACGCAATTAATGCTTTACTATGGTCTCGCTGGGTAGAAAATGTCCTCAAAAAAGCAGAAGCAGAGTGTAGAAGAATTGCAGCAAGGGCGATTTTAGGCATTTTCTGTGCATTAAATATAATAGTTTAGGATGTACATAACCCATATGTTAATGGATTCAATTTTGTAGCTTAAACAAGATGGCATAAAATGGGTTACGGCTACAACACTGTCTTGCTTCTATGACTTTTTTTAAGGAGTAAATCCACTTCTCACAAAATATTTATTGTAAAAATGTAATCTAATGGGCAAAAAACTGACTTACTTACTTTGGAAATGCCCAGTGTTGGGTTATCCCTGGCTCTGTTCCAACCCACCTTGGAATCACACTTCTGCTGTGTTCCAAAAAACATATAATAAAATAAAAATCCAAGGTGAGGTGAAGCCTCCCTGTAATTGCCACAGCAGGCATTGGAGACCTGGGAACTCAAGTGTAGAAATCTCACAACAGGAGTTCATGAAAGATACCATTAGGTAATTTACCTCTCCAGGACCTACGAACATATGGACATATCAGTTTTGGCTGAACAGACGTATTAAAGTACTTTTTTAATGTTTACCTTTTGGTTATCGTTTATTGGTAGGATTTACAAGCTGTTGGTGGGTATGAATAGCTTCTATAGATATCCTAAGTGTGACACCATCAGTAGAGAAAAATAATGCTTTGGCTGAAAACGTTCAATGGTATTTATTTTATTTTGTTTCACACTGTTTGTGAAGAGGTCAGCATGATATAAGGGGTCACAGTATGGAATGTAGTTATTATGGAGGTTGGGTAACTTCCAATTTTTCTAACATTTAGTTACCTTCCTGAGTTTAGCCAGTTGTAAAGTGGAGGCCAGTTTGCCTACTGTGAATGGAAGGTCTAGAGGTCAGATCCAGTAACAGAGGAACACTGAACAGCAAAACTTGTCATAATTTTACTTGAATTAAAAATGTTGCCTGTTCTCCAATGTAATTAAAGAAAAATATTAGCGCTAGTAGCTGCTTGCTGCATTATTTATGCTGCATGCTAACTACTGCATAGCACTATTGAATGAAATAGTCATTGTTAAGAGGCCTGCTTTAGTAAAGTGTGAAATGAGGTCAAATGGGGTAGTAGTAGTGCTGTGAACTGAACTTGGACTAAAGACTTTCTTAAAAGCAGAGTAAGGCTTTGTTCACCCTAGTGTAATTTCGGATGTCTTGAGTTGCACAGAACCGCATAACAATAGAAATCACATTGTTTCGATGGTGCCCCTTCACGTCAATGCAACTTAGTATGGTGCAATTTTGGAAAAGGTTCCTGTATTACTTTTGTGCAATTCCAGTGAGATTTTTGCCCCATAGAATATGCAAACCACATTCATGTTGCACTACATAATTGCAGTGAAAATTGGAATAAAATCAGATTGCAACAGTGTGAACCTAGCCTAAGATGAGTAAACTGAATGAATATTCATATGAATATTGGGATAGTTTCTCTTTTGAACAAATGTTTCTTTCATTATGGACAGCAGTAATACACAGCATTAAGGGGCTAGATGGAGCAAAGGAGCATAGGAAATACATACATCTCTGTTGCAAGAGATGCAAGGTAACAATTCTAGAGAACACTAGAGGGAATTAACAAGTGAATGTTACCAATTGTTCCTCTCTGATAAATAGAAGAAGGCAGAGCAGGATGTGGGGATGCAAAATAGAGCTTCTGTGACACATTCTCCTGTCCTCTCTCTCCTACTCTAGAAGGCCAATCACTTACAAAAAGCAACCAAAATTCATCTTCTACAATAGCACTAAATGTAACAAAAAATAAGGGAAAATAGAAATAAAAAATGTCAAATTTGTATCATGTCTCTCTTCTATTCTAAATCAGTAGACACTTCGGAAGCTTACAAAAAATATATATTTAGGGGGAACACCCTAACAAAAGCATGGTGCTGCTGTAAGACCACAATAGACAAAAAGTACATATTACAGCGCACACATGACACTTACTCCTGCAAGGCTGTTGAAAAGCATCTAAACATAAATCACAAAAAATGCAACAATATGGGGGTTTGGTCACACTAAATGGCCATGAACTGCTTAAGCCCACTGACTGCTTCAAAGTACCCCAATTTTCCAGTGGGTTCCTACACTAACCTTGGAGTGAATGATCCTATATCTTAAACCATGGAAGCAAACGCTCCTCTTTATGGGAGACCAGAGGACTCATATCATGGATCAGGTGGACACTGATTGGAGGTTATGAGGGAGGATGGGGTTCGCCAGTATAAAAGGTCTGGTCAGGACCACAACATACAATAAATATATATTTGGGGGGAACACCCTAAAAAACGCATGGTGCTGCTGTAAGACCACTTCTGAAGCTTATTCGCACAGCATACTCTGCAAAGCATAGATACATAATGAAGCTTGTAACTAAAATGGTTAACAATTGTATTTACTTACCCCTATTTTATTTTACCCCTATTTCATGAGTAATTTGTTCTAATCTAATTGAAGATAATATGATTTTGGAATCTAAAGTCATACACCTTCTAATCACTGCAGCTATATATGTTCAAATCTTTTTAATAATGTATAATTGTTATTTGTAGCTAAGTAACACAGTCAGAAAGTCTCTAGGGCATGAGAAGTAATATCTGTACGTCAACTTCAATAATACCTTTAAAAGGGGAAAGCTTCTACTTAAATAGAAAATGAATTAGTTCTGATGAGTTAGCATTACATTGGGAATCTAAAGTAAAAAGCCTTGAAATCTTTACTGATTGCATTTAAGTGGATTGCTAGCTGCAGGAAATTTGACAGGCAAAGGTTAAAAGAATCTAGTTTATTTTTTTGGGGGCTGTGTATTGTTCATTTATGAAATACAGCAAAAGGTTGGGATATAGTTCAAAACATGTCAGACCCTGTTACAACAAATTAGTTCTATATTTTTCATTAATAACAGTCTTGCCTCTTCTAATATAAGCCATTGGCACCCTATGTCGCACTGGATGGACAAGTGTTAAAATGTAATATTTTGCGATTGTCACTGCTTTTAAAATTCCAATCCAATGTCATATATTTCAGAACAATCTTTCTATGATGCACAACATACCTACATTGTACCTACTACATACCTACAACATAGCCATATGTTGCTTTCTATGGTATTTTATTTATTTGTAATTAAGAAAAGAAAAAAAACATATTTTCCCAGGGAATAAAAAATAGTCAAAGTTCAGTCTTTCTCATTCCTTGCACTTAATATAGTGGTATAAAGAAACATTTTTTTATCATTAGCTTATCTACGATTTCATACAAATTATCTATAATAGACTAATATCAGCAGAAAAAAAGTTATCTGTGTAGCTGGGATTTTTTACCGATTTGTCATCAGATATAATCTTTTCACTGGTCTACTATTTTATTTTAAAAGTGTCTATACTCAAACTCTTCTTTTAACTTTGGATAGCGTAAGCAAGAATTCTGTCAAGATTTTATTGCTGTCTGCTGGGAAGATTCAACCTCCTTATGTGTCCTGATGACCATTGTCTCCAGGATACAAAAAAAATATTACAGTTTTCACCAGAACAGGATTGGAGAGGACATTTTGGGGGGTTTGTTCACACTATGTGCAGAGACCAGCATTTTCCTGCGCTAGAAAAAAGCAGTTCTCTGCAAGGATACACAGAATACAATTGTTTTCTATGTGCCCTGTTCACACTAGAATGGAGTGTGGTGTGGAAAAATACATGCAGTATACATTCTACTGCAACAGACCAGAGCTATGCTGAAGTCTCCATTGGATCCTACACCCATAGCTGAACTCTATGGCATTTTTAATAAAGTAAAAAGAAAAGGTAAACAGTGACCTGCATTGTAAAATGCAAGGCGCCGTCACCTAAAGCTGGAACACAATGGAGCACTGGCCTGAACAGGAAAACAGATCCCTTTCCTGCAGGTAATAGGAACAACCCTTCATTGTGTTCCTTAGTTCTGCTGACAACTGCCTAAGAGGGGTTCTCCCCTTACTTGCGTTTTCAGGACAGGAAGTGAAGGGAAATCTCCCCGGCTGTACATGGTTAAAAAAAAAAACTTTGGGATTTTAACCTTTCTCTGTTAAAAAGTAAAATGTTTTGGGGGGCGCATGCGCGAAGCCGTCCATGCTAGTCGCATAGGAACGGAGCTCCGCACCTAGGGAGGACGCCGCGGCTAACACCTGCCGATCCGGACACCCCAACCCGCCTGCATCGCCTGCAGAAGTGCCCGCAACACCCAAGCACCCTGCGAGATGGTCCTTGGAGGGTCGCGCAACATGGTAAAGGCGAAAAATATACGCGAGGCCCTGGCTCAGGCCTCCTCCAAGATGGCCGCGGACGCCGCCCGGCGCTCAAGCAGCTCATCACAGCGATCACCGAGGAGGCCGCAGATCCCACATAGAGATGAGGGTGAGTCTGAGGGTGAAATAGAGCCATCCCCCGGGCCTTCTTTCTCACAGGACTCACAATCCGCCCTAATGGTGCAATTTGAGAAACTCCTTCATAAAGCCCTTAAGCAGACCTCAGAACAGATCACAGACCTCCTTACCAAAGAAATAAGGGAGCTAGGCCACCGCACAGATGAGTTAGAACAAAGGGTGGAGGACATTGAAGCGCATATGCATAATCAAACTGAGGAGATAGCTTTATTAAAAGAGGAAAACAGTAACCTACATCTTCAGCTTGAGGAATTTGAAAACAGGGCCAGACGCTCAAACATTCGGATTAGGGGGATTCCAGAAACAGTACTCGATGTACAATCTACAGTGACTGCCCTCTTTCAGGAACTTATACCAGCCATCCCCATAGAGCGCCTGGAGATGGACCGGGTCCATAGGGCCCTGGCTCCTAAAAAAAGATGGAGGCCCACCACTCGATATTATCGCTAAGCTTCACTTTTATAAAACAAAGGAACAACTCCTTCAGGCGGCCCGCCAGAAGGAGTCTCTCCGCTTTCAAGGATACAGCTATCAACTCTTTGCTGATCGCCTCTCTGAGGAAGACCGCCCGGCGGACTTCCTCAACAAGGAAACAAAATATTTTCACTTCGAATCGCTATTATAGCTCACCACCCGGAGGTAGAAAAAAATCCTCGGTCCCGGGATACCTGGGCCAGGTAGAGGTCCGCGAGATACCCCTACCGACCATATTCAAGGACTTTCTCCCGTCAGTGACATCTAACATGTAGCTCATGACAAAGACCTTAGGGGGATTAGGCTTACAAACTCGCAGACCGGGACAAAAGTTTAAGGAGTTCG
>BLSH010280984.1:97768-115981 GCA_018402905.1 Glandirana rugosa | reverse complement strand
GTGTAAGGAAACTTGGTTTGAGGCGAAGATCATGGGTCCTCCAGCAAGATAAAGACCCAAAGCACACCTCCAAAAGCACGCAGGAATGGTTGAAAGGGAAAAAATTTACTGTTTTAAAATGGCCAGCAATGAGTCCTGATCTCAATCCAATTGAAAATCTTTGGGGGGAGCTGAAAACTGCCATTGGAGAAAGGAACCCTGCAAATGTTCAAGAGCTTGAGCATATTGCAAAGGAAGTGTGGGAGAAAATGCCACCCGAGAAGTGCAAGAAGCTTATCGATGGATATAAGAAACGTTTGGAGGCTGTCATCGCTGCCAAAGGGTGTGCAACCAAATATTAAGGAGGGGTGCCAATATTAGTGCACATGCTGGTTTTCTGTTTTTTCTTTATAATTACAATATCTATGTTGAAATAACAATTGTCTTTGTTAAATTACTTTGGACCTCCAATTAAAAGAACCTGCTGATATAAATTTGGTACATTTCCATTTATTTCTGAAGACATTCACTCAGTTATGCAAAACATGAAGGGGTGCCAATAATGGTGAGCAGGACTGTATATGGTGGTTTTGTCCCAGGATTAGACCATTTTGGGAGACGATTTTTCCGTGGGTTAAGAGACTTACAATCGGACCCACTGAGTTTTCGCCCTTATGTTTTCTTTTCCATGTGACGCCTTCTTCAATTAAATCTTATAAAAAAAGCATAACCCTGCATTTATTAAACGCAGTAAAGCTCCAAATACCGAAATTTTGGAAACAAACCACCAGTCCTACTGGACTGGAAGAGAGAGGTTGAAAAAATAAGGGAAGCAGAAAGATGGGTCCACATGATAAGGGGCCAACAAGAAGAATTTTAGAAGGGCGGGAAGGGAACATTATTTTTCTGAGATAACATAGAACAAGACGGGTTAATAGTTTGAACACCAACAATTCCTTTCAAAGCCTATCTGTGAAGTAAGGGAGGGGGTTTCCATAGTGGGGGTTTTTCACCCCCCCTTTTTTTTGCTCTTTACATGTCCCCTCTGTCAAACCATTCAATTATATATAATTAAGATGAATAATTAAGACAAGGGCGAAGGCCAATAAATTATGGGGGGCTTGATATTGTGGGGAGGGGGGAGGTGGAGGGGAGATGAGGGAGAGGGGAGGAGGAAAGGGAAAGAATTCTAAATTCCCCTTTTTTTTTCTTTTTTCCTTTATTTATTCTTTATGGGAATTAGCACAACCTATATGAGTAATGAAGACACACAAATAATATTAATATAAAGGTAGAGGGGAGATTAGGGAACCTCACTAATTAATACACATGTAAACAATATATACTGTATATATAAGTGTTACAGAAGAAGGCTGTTAATATAACGGCACAAGGGAGAGTGTGGGAATTTATATTAGTTAATTTACACATAAAATAATATATACACAAAGGACACCAAAGGAAATTAGGAATATCGCATTCATTAAAAGTGGAGAGGAACAAGGGGGGAAAGAAATTCATCCCTCCACTCCCCTCTCCCATTTTTTTCCCTCACAAGTGGGTTTTAATTGGGTAAGATTAAGGGAAGTGGATGTGAAGTGGTAGTGGTTGGAAAGTTGATGTTGAGTTGATGTTGGAGTGGTCTTGGCCCCCCCTTTTTTTTTCTTTTTCTCTCTCTCTCTCCTGTTGCTCATTTTGCCTCTCTCCCCTAGTTCCTCCCCTAGGGTATAAAAACTTAGATAATTTTTGCCTATATAAACACTGCTTTAAGACATCAATATGTAATTAAAAGAAAGAAATTAGAGGAAAGGGATGTGATGGAACGGAGAGGGGGCATGAGGGTTGAAGGGCGGGAGGGAGGGTGAGAAAGAAGATAGAGGCATGTATAATGCTAGGGGAATTATAGTATTGTAATATAACATTAAATTTAAATGATTAAGATGTTATGCTTGTTTAAATTGTATGTGCAAAATGGAAAATTTTAATAAAAAGTTATATAATAAAAAAAAAAAACTGGCAGTAACGCACACAGAAGTAAATGGCGTTAAACTGGTAGTAACGCACTTAGAACTATATGGCGTTAAACTGGCAGTAATGCAGTTAGCACTATATTGCGATAAACTGGCAGTAACATACACAGAAATAAATGGTGTTCAACTGGCAGTAACACACTTAGAACTATACTGCGTTAAACTGGCAGTAATGCAGTTAGAACTATATGGCATTAAACTGGCAGTAACACACACAGAAGTAAATGCCATTAAACTGGCAGTAACGCACTTAGAACTATATGGCATTAAACTAGCAGTAATGCACTTAGAACCAAAATTGCGTTAAACTGACAGTAACGCACTTAGAACCAAAATTGCATTAAACTAGTAGTAACGCACTTAGAACTATATGGCATTAAACTGGCAGTAACACACACAGAAGTAAATGGCATTAAACTGGCAGTAATGCACTTAGAACTATATGGCATTAAACTGGCAGTAATACACTTAGAACTATATGGCGTTAAACTGGCAGTAACGCACACAGAAGTAAATGGCGTTCAACTAACAGTATCGCACACAGAAATATATGGCATTAAACTGGTTGTAACGCACACAGACGTAAATGACGTTCAACTGACAGTAACACATACAGAAGTAAATGGCATTAAACTTGCAGTAACGCAATAAAATAGACAGTGTTCAACCGTCACTACACTGACGCTATCTGAACTGTCCCTACTCTAGCTATACACTAATGTAAACATTACTGACACGGTCTCACTACACTAAAACTATCAGAGCTGTCCCTACTCTAGCTATACACTTATGTAAAGATTACTGACACAGTCTCACTATACTGAAACTATCGCAGCTGTCCCTACTCTACATATACACTAATGTATGTATGAATGACACGGTCTCACTACACTACAGTGAAACTATCTGAGCTGTCCCTACTCTAGCGGCACACTATGCAAAGCTGAATGGTCCTCCTCACTACACTCACAATATCCCTAGACTGACACTAAACTAATAATTTACACTGACAATTAAACAAAATAGCACAGTTTAGCACACTGGCTAACTAATAGCACTGAACAGAGCAATGTTTTATCTCTCTCCAGCCGAAATCACACTGAAAATGGCTGCCATTGAAAGAATACTTATACTGTGGGGTGGTATTGAGTCATGATTGGATAAAGTCATGATGACAGTGTCCAATCATAACTCTGACAATGCTCTGTGCCCTGATTGGCTGAAGCTCTCACTGCTTCAGCCAATCAGGGCTTGTAATGCATTTTTCAGTGCTGCATTGCATTTTGGTCAGTTCAAGGGGCTGAACAAACGATCGAATGTCCCGTTTGTTCGGCTGTTTGCCGAACGACCATACAGCAAAAGTTCTGCCCAAACGTATGCTCGGACCGAACCATTCGCCCATCCCTAGAAGGAGCTGCTACTCAGAATTAGGTAAATGTAACATACTGGGTAGAGATACCCTTTGGTAACAGTTAGACATGTTCAATTCGTTTTGTTCCGAATTCGCTTGTTAACAAATTTTGACAAATTCATTAATTCGGAAGTATCCGAATTAACGAAAATCCATTTACCAAATTTTTCCAAATATTCGACTATTCGAATATTTCTAAATTCAAATAGTCAAATATTCTTAAATTCGTAAATTCGAAAATCTGAAATAAAAACGAATTATAATAACTTAACTTTTAATAACTATTAAACTAGAGGTATTGGAATTTCCTTTCAAATTTGGCTGTTAGTGAACGTAACAAATACAAATTTATCCGAAGTTACGAATTTTCCAAAATAACGAATGCTGAATCTAAACGAATGGAACGTAACAAATTAATAATAGTAATAAATAACAATAATAATAATAAAAATGTTTTATTACAATAAACAACAAATGTAGCGCTTAGGGTGACAGTGACTATAACACAACATAAGTGAATTCAATATGTTCATAAACTTATAAAAATATGAAAAAAGTCAAGTCCAATATTGTGCAAAAAAACCTTATATGTGATGGTTGTGGTAATTAAGTGCCCTATGTGATCTGTGCAAAACAAAGTAAAAAGTCAATAAAAATAATAATACTAATAATAATTTGAGGGTCCTTCAGATGTACAAAGGTCAAAAGGTCAGCTTCAGGGGCTGGCACACAATGAAGGTAATAGTGATGCTTCAAGTGGCAAATAAAAAGCGCCGAAGCTTTTGGAAACAATAAAGGTGTACGCTTACTTGGTTGGACTCACGTACCACATGGCACCGTGGGTCAATAATGCTTGTTGGGGTGATATTCCAGATGGATCCCTCCTACTGCAGTTAGTTTGTCTCGATAATGAATGACGGTCCTGGAGGTCAATCTGCATCAAGGTGACAGCTCAACTCATTTCTCCTGAGAGTGATCAGGTCCTTCAAAGGGTGGTCATGTACTCACACAAATATATGGAAAAGAAAACTCCACATGTGTGTGACTCCAATAAAAAATGTAATTAAGTAAATAAAATTGCACTTACAGAAATGCATTACAAAGCATAACATTTTTAAGAACAATCACTGGCGGTGCTCACGCGGTCCTCACCCAACATGTTTCATACTAGGGTACATCATCTGGGACAAAAACGGTTTATCATTATTATTATTTATTATTAATTTGGGCCGTTCCATTTGTTTAGATGTGGCATTTGTTATTTTGAATAATTTGTAACTACAGATAAATTTGTATACGTTATGTTTACTAACAGACAAATTTGAAAGGAAATTCCAATACCTATAATATAGTAGTTAGTTATTATTATTTAGTTAGTTAGTTATTATTTTGAATTTTCGGATTTCAGAATTTCTGAATTTCCAATTTATGAATTTTTGAATTTACAAATTTTTGAATTTACGAATCGCGGTCATAACGAAAACGAAAATAAATGAATTTTTCAGCAGCGCACAAGTCTAGTAACAGTTAATCAGCAATTATTGGAGCAAGGCATTATGCTTTACATGTTTTGAATAATTTTACTTTTTTTAGAAAACAAGTCTCAATACATCAGTGTATAGAAATTTTCTTATGAATTAGGTTCTTTGTAAAGCAACCAGATGAATTTTGGTGGTATTCTATCGTAGGAGTAGACATTTCCTTAATTTACATCACTGCATTCCTCTAAATGATGCTAGAGAAATGTCCTAGTTTTTTAAACTGGTGAGAAAAGTGGTTGGCTTATTTATAGGGCAGTTGAGTTTTTCCCTGTATGTGTTTGATAAATTTAGGTCACTGTTATAGCAGAGCCTTGGAAAGGTAAGTGCTTTATTTTTTTCAGCAGACACCAGAGAGGATTATAAATTGAAGCAGATCAGTATTCCAAAACAACTACTAAAGGCCCCCATTTGCATCAACCATCCCAGCAACATGCATTTTTTGAATTGCTCATGGTTAAAGAAGCCACTAGAAATCTTGGGGCCCCATACAGCAGACCTGACAGCCAACCTCCCCAATTCTACATGACATAAAAACCTGAAGACATTCTGGGGCAGGGGCGAGGGCAGAAAAATGAACCAGCGCTCACAGTAAGTTACAGTAAATTGAAGGCGTGGCACAGTGCAGGGACACAATGTATTTACAGTCCAGTGCATAGTACTTATGATGTGATGAGCTGTAGCTTTCAGCCAGCAGCAGGATTCATAGATCAAGGAAGGTATTCCAGACACAGGTGTCAGCTGAGGCTCCAGCTCTCCAGGAGGAGACAAGAAGCTCCAGTAGTGATCAGGATGGCAAACACACACATACTTCCACTCTGTAGCTGAATAGGAAGTCGCCGCCCACAGTTCCTTCATGCTCCAGTCAGTGGGTGGTGGGTGGAACCTGGAGTTTCTTATTTTCTAAATTTTCCAACAGGATCCCTGGGTTGCCATAGTCAATGATAGGGCTGGGGTCCTGTACGATGCTGCATTGAAGCCACCCACAGGCAGCCTCAATCCCCATCATTTCAGCAATGGGCCTGGACCTAGTATGGCAGAGCTGCATGTACCCCTCTATTGGTGGTCCTGGCCATGGTGGCCAAACATATTTAACCTCGACTTGTGTACTGCAAGGGGTTATGTTGCAATCATTCTCTTAAAATCCTGAGGACTACTGAGTATCCCAAATTGAGCAGGGAGATGCTGCTGCCTTGTGTTGGGTTACTCAGCATTCCCCAGGAGAATGATGACATCATTCTGCCCTAGGCACCTTGGGGGAAGCTGGGGGTAAGGTAAGTATATTTGTAACATTTTTCCTCCACAGCTTTTTTTGTAACTTTACTGCAGCGTTTTGAATTGGGGAGGGAGGGCAACCTCAGCAAATAAGCAGACCTTACTTTTTTTTTGCAAGGTCTGCTTCAATCGTATCCCTCCTGAGAACTCATCTAAAAGATGCATATAAAGATAGCACACTGGTTAATGAACTGACCTGGGTCCAGAAATTCTATTTCTATATTACTATACTCCAGCAGTGTTTAAGACCTAAGGCAAAGACAATGATATTGGCTCCCATCAAATATGTCAAAAAGATTCTTTACACTTAAGGTTGAACTAAAAATAAAGAATATAAATCAGTTATGTATTTATTGAAAAAATATTATATGTATTTTAATAAATACTTGGATTTTTGTTGATAACAGCCCCCTGTTATCTTTGCACTGCAGCACTCATGCTATGAAAGGTCAGCACATGTGAACACACTGACAGTAGAAGAAAGTATAGTGAGTAAAGGAATGATGTCATCAGCGTGCTACTTATTCTTCTTTCTCAAATCAGCAGGCTGGAAATGTGTTTTGGCACAGTGTTCTTAACTTAGCTGCGCTGCTGCAATGGAGATCTATTACTTGGTTGTAATGCCTGGCAGGGGTGCCTGGATCACAAAATTAACTGCAAAGAATTAAAAACACTTTGACAAAGAAAAGAACAGTTCCGTTATATTGCTCACTTTTCTACAGACTACAGATTTTCCAATATCACATACTGAGTGATAATGGGTATTTCCAATACCCTTATATAATCATTGGGGATGATTTACTAAAGGAGAAAAGCATTCCACTTTACTAAGCTAAGTGAAAATTCCCTAGCAAATAAAAACACAGGATTTTTGTTTGCACATGATTAATCTCATTCACTATTCTAAGATAAGTGAACATGATCTACTCCTTTAGTTAATCAACCTATTATCTCCTGTAAAGATGACCTTATGTCAAACTATCACAAGATATAGTAGCATTGTTTTCATGCTTTGTATGCGCATAGGGTGGTTATAGTAGTTGAATTATCATAGCAGAGTCTTAATATAGTAAGTCATGCCATAGATTATGCATTTTTTTCAAGATTGCTAGATTCCCCCATTAATACTGTTACTGTTGACGGAGGAATCCCTCTCCCTGTGCTATTGCATTCTGCTGGTGGGGAGCCTTTCCTACCAGCAGAGCACAATGATTAGTGTTTCTGTCTATAGCCGGCGGCACCGAGCACTTGGGAAAAACCTGACAGGCTGCTTATATACGTGAACAATAGATCAACTTGTGTACAGCCAGGGTGCCCATAAATGGATCACAACTAGGCCGGTTCCTGCTAAACCTGCTGAATTTCCATCCATGTATGACCAGCTTAAATGTTTACTTAGCAAAGTGCATGTTACTTAGCTTAGTAAATAAGATTTGAATGGCAATCATGTTCAATGGGAATTAAAACACTTTTGCTTGCACATGATTGGATGATTAAAGTGAATACAGCTTTGCCTCCTTCACTAAAATATTTTTTTTTTACTTTGGAAAATAGCCATACCCTTTACAAATGGAACATGCACAAATTGTTGAGTAGATTAGCCACATGTGTGTGTTATTAGGTAAAATTGTGCCATAAGGAAATATTCATTTGTGCAAATCTAAAATGTTCTCTAAAATCTGATTTACCATTGTTTCGACTGTCAGAGTTGAGTATACACCGTTCATCCATAACTTTATGACTACTGACAAGTGAATCACACTGACTACCTTGTTGCAATGGCATCTGAAAGTCAGTGGGATATACTAGACAGCAGGAAACCATGTTGTGCCTAAAGTTGATGTATGGAAAGCAGAAAACAATGGGCATTGCAGTTTGTATAAGACCGTGTAGCCTCAGGCTGGTCAGTGTGCCCATGCTGACCTGTATCAACAGACAAAAACACCTACAATGGGCACATGAGCATCAGAACTGGACCACAAAGCAAGGAAAGAAGGTGGCCTGGTCTGATTCACATTTTATTTTATACCTTATGGATGGCCAGGTGTGTATGCAATGCTTACCTGGCAGGCCAGTGGAGGCAGTGTGATGCTTTGGGCAATGTTCTACTGGGAATTCTTAGGACCTCCCATTCTTGCAGATGTTACTTGACACGTACCACCTACCTAAACATTGCTGCTGATCAAGTACACCTCTTCAAGGAAACGGTATTACCTGATCGCAGTGGTCTCTTTCAGCAGGATAATGCACCTTGCCACACTGCAAAAATGGTTTAAGAATATTTTTAGGAACACAGCGATGAGTTTGAGGTGGCCTCCAAATTCCCCAGATCTCAATTCAATTGAACATCCAAGTTTGATCGATGGAGGCCTCAGGCCACAACTTACAGGACTTAAAGCCTAACTTTTTTGTTGAGAAAAAAAACATTTTCCTCTGGGTGATCTTTGTGTTGAGTTTTGTGAGTAAGGAAAAACAAGTACAGGAAATGAGAGCAGACGCAACCGTCTCAGTGGAATATAACATGCAATTCACAAATTGACAAAGTACAATATGGTTGAGAGAAAACAGAATACAACATATAACAATGGTGCTAGAAAGGAAGCATCATACCTAAGGAACATCACATAATTTGAGTTCATGTGCAATCACTCATTAAGGAGAAAGTTAACATCCAAAAACTACTTACATATAGTTCTCAGTGATTATACCAGTCAACCCACGGCTTCTAAGTTTTGTCAAAAGCTGATAATGCACTGGAGTGCATAGCCAGTGCCCTCTCATGAGAATAGTGCTTGTGTGCGGTACGCATAGCTTCTGAAGGATTGGGTGCTAGGTTTTTTTTCCCAGTGCCGGGTGATAGTTAGTCTTGCTGATAGCAATAAATTGGCTACTACCTTCGGTATTCGGTAATCTGTACTGAACTGGAAAGGAATCAATTCCTATATACAGTACCTCACAAAAGTGAGTACACCCCTCACATTTTTGTAAATATTTTATTTTTTTTTTAATTCTTTATTTATTCCAATGCGTACAAAATCAAACATCATAGCGACACGCAAAACGCGAGTTGAGACTGTTACGAATACATCAATCAGGTTGGATTAGTTGTTACAATAAGTAAATTGTTACAAATGAGAAGACATCATTAAATAACATCAATTAAACATTACCACGCAGAACCTGTCGAGGATACTATATCCACACTTGGCAGGTGGTTGTGGATAAGGAACTGTGCGCTAAACTATCTAGGAGGGGCGTGCGCCCGGGGGCACCCCCAGCCGCGCCCCCCGAGCATCTCCAAAAATTTTCCATGGGGAGGCAATCTAAGGCCACCCCACTTTTCCAAAATAATAATTCAAGAACAGAAGAAAAGAGAGAAGGAGGAAGAGAGAGAGAGAGGGAGAGAGAGGAAAAAAAAGGGGGTAGTAAGGGAAGTGTCTGCACCAGGGGAGAGGGAGCAGGGGCCCCCCCAGGAGGGAGCTACATGGGCTTCAAGAGAAAAAAAAAAACAATGTATAAAAATATATATCAGTAGGTAACTCTGTCAGGCTGCCTCTCGCAGGTAATCCTCCGTACCAGTAAAATATCTCCAGGGTCTCTATTTATCCCTGAACTGCTCTTCCGTATTAGACAAAGAGGCAGAAAGCTCCTCCATACGATGAATGCGATTGATCTTCGAAAACCACAGAGCCCTAGTCGGCGGCTGCGTCTGCTTCCATAAAGCTGGAATACAGACCCTGGCCGCGTTAAGGAGCTGCATCGTAAGGGGTTTTTTAGATTTCTTTAGGGGCATCTCCGTCAGGTGTAGGAGGCAGAGGGCCAGGTCGTCGTTCAGTTCCACCGCCGTTAGGCCTTTAACTGTGGTTGCTACCTCATCCCAAAATGATTTTAGGGTGGGGCATGACCATAAGATGTGGAGGATCGAACCTCCCTCCGCACCACACCACCAGCACACGTCTGGAATGGTACCGTTCATCCGGTGGAGGACTCGTGGTACTCTGTACCAGCGGGTGAGTATCTTGTATCCCGATTCCTGATAGTGACTCGCCAAGGACGATTTATGTGCCAATAGGAGTATTTTGTCAACCTGAGCAGAGGTAAACTGCCTACCAAGGTCACTTTCCCACTACCGGATAAAGGTAGGAGTTGACTCGCCTCCACGAGGCGAAATAAGTTAGTCTGGTCTGGTAAGGTATGTCTGGTGGGCTCCCCCATTTTGCAAATCGAGTCGAAGGGTGTAAGATCACGAGGTTTGAAGTGGGCCCTCTGCTACGACAGTAAGAAGTGTCTGACTTGATATGTACTCAGGGAGTCCATCGGGGGGTCTTGCAACCCCGCAATGTCCATTTGCGAGGGCAGTCCTCCTCGCGGCCAAGCATCCTCCAGCCGTATCTTCCCTTGTTGGGCTTACCTGCGAACCCCCCTGCTTGTTAGACCTGGGTAAAGTCAGGGTTTCCAATGATCGGTGTCATCGGGGATGGGAGTGGGGCCAAATCTGAGGAGCGGAAAACTGTTCTCGTGACCTCCAACGTCGCTCCTAGCAGTGGATGTTCACTCATGTCATCAGGGAGCTCAGCCTGAAGCCACGGTGAAGATGAGAGAGGCAAAGAGGCCTCCGCGATCTCGAGGGCTACCCATTGTTTTGAGGCCACGTGGCAGTGCCAGTCCACAACTCGAGAGAGGTGAGCGGCCCTGTAGTAATTGAGCACATCAGGAAATCCCAGACCCCCCATGGCCTTGGGGAGTGACAAGGTCTGAAGCTTAATTCTGGTGGGCCCATGGTACCAGACAAAGTCTCTAAACAAGGTTCTTAGTTGCTTGAAAAAGTCCAGAGGGACCCGGATAGGGATGGCTTGAAGTACATAAAGGATCTGAGGGAGGATGGTTATCTTTACTGCAGCACAGCGCCCAAACCACGTGAGGATCAATGAATGCCAAAGTCTGAGTTCTGCCTTCAGCTTGGTAAGAAGTGGGGCAAAGTTGGCTGAGTATAGGTCCTCCGGATCAGAGGTGATGTAAATGCCCAGGTACTTTATGGGGGCAGTTGACCAATTGAGCGTGAAAGAAGCGCGGAGCCTGTCCATTATCGACGGGGGAGATGTAATATTCAGCGCGGCCGACTTGGCAACATTTATTTTGTAATTTGAGTTCTCTCCATATACCCGTAGAGCCTCCAGAATGTTCAGGAGAGAGATGTCCGGTGTGGACACGAAGAAGATCAGGTTGTCGGCGTAAGCTGCGACCTTATGATGACCGGAGAGTTCTTGGATCCCCTTTATATCGGGGTTCCTTCTAACCGAGCAAAGAAAGGGTTCCAGGGTTAATATGAAAATAAGTGGAGACAAAGGGCAGCCCTGTCTCGTCCCATTCCCCAAAGAAAAGTAATCCGACCTCCAGTCATTAACTCTCACCGATGTCGAAGGGCGGGAATATAGGGAGGGAATCCAACGAAGCATGTTGGGCCCAGACCAATGTATGACAAAGGCCTTTTCCGCATCGGTCGACAAGAGTAGTAGTGATTTTCGGCGTCTCCGGGCATGAGCTACAAGACAACACCCGGGTTGTGTTGTCGCGCGCCTCTCTCTGTGGCACAAAGCCAGCTTGGTCGAAATGTACCAATGACGGGATATGTGGGAGAAGTCTATTTGCCAAGATCTTTGAAAAGAGCTTCAAGTCTGAATTCAATAGGGCGATGGATCAGTAGTTCCCGCACTGAGTGGGGTCCTTCTTAATGAGTCAACCGGGAGGGTCCCCTCCCCCTTCAATGCATTGAAGGCTGCCAAGAAATGCGGAGTCAAGGAGGATGAAAAAGTTTGGTAGTACACTACTGTGAACCTGTCCGGGCCGGGGGCCTTGTGTGGCTTTGACTGAGCTAGGGCCGTGATGAACTCCTCAGCCGATATCGCAGACTCTAGAGCCTCGCTGATCTCTTGTGCCAGAGTTGGCATGCCTGATTGGGCAATGTAGTCCCTGGCGGCAGCCTCATGGCTTTCCCGCTCCTCCTTTGAGAGGTCTGGGTGGAGGTTGTATAGCCGCCTATAGAAATCGCAGAACACCTGCGCAATGTCCTTAGAGGTATGTACTCTATTCCCTCAGTTGCCAAGGCTATGCGGAATAAATGTACGCTTTCTAGGGCCTCATAAAGCCCTAGCCAGCATAGAACCGGGTTTGTTTGCAAATTCGAAAATGGGCCGCCGCGCCCATTCCAGTCGTCGTATCGTTAGTTAGGGCAAGGAGGTGAGCCTCTGCCTGAGATTTCTTGTGTTGCAGCTCTAAGGAGCGCACCTGAGTGGTAAGCAAATCTATCTGACTTGCCCTGTCGCGCTTCCTCTGGGCCCCCCGTCTGATGAGCACCCCACGAATCACGCATTTGTGGGCCTCCCAGATGGTTGTGGGGGATATGGAAGGATCAGCATTATTGGAGAAATAGTCAGAGACAGCCTGAGCTATCTCCTGCCTAATCTCTTGGACCTGCAGTAGGGATTCGTTGCCCATGTAGGTGGGCTTACAGATGCTTCCCCCCAGCGTAGAGTCATGTGGATCGGGGCATGATCTGAGAGGGAAGTGATATTGATCTGAGAGGAGGTCCTTGTGTTGTAAGAGAAAAAAGTAGATCCTGGAATAAGTGCCATGCACCGTCGAATAGTGGGCATAGTCCCTATCTCCGGGGTGCATGAGCCTCCAGGGGTCTACCAGGTTGAGATGGAGGAGTTCCTACTTTAGCTTTTTAAGATATGAGTACGCCAAATGTGATGTCCCCCTAGAGACGTCCAGGAGGGGCTCAGGGGCAAAATTGAAGTCTCCGCCCAAAATAAGGGTACCCACCTGGAACTCCAATAGGGTAGGAACCAGGGCCTTCAGAAACCCCAACTGATCTGAGTTAGGAAGGTACACATTTGCAAGGGTCACTGTTTTGCCACCTATCTTCCCTTGCACCAGAAGATAGCGCCCCAAAGGATCCGCCTTCACCTGAATAGGAGTCCAAGGGACTGATTTGGCAAGCAAGATGTTGACCCCCTTGGACCGTGCCAGGGGCGAAGGTGCATGGTACCCGGTCGGGAAGTTTTTGTTGGAGAGCCTTGGTACGCTAAGCTGCTTAAAATGTGTTTCCTGGAGGAACACCACCTGCGAGCGCAGCCTTTTAAGATCCGACAGTAGTCTGGATCATTTCTCCGGGGTGGATAGCCCCCTAACATTTAGGGAAGTTACCCTGTACTCCATCCAGGGAGGGTCCGGTCGGACGGCCTAGGGGCTGTCAGCTGAAAACCCACCCCCGGTACCAGACGAAGGGTAAAAGGAAGAGGAAAAAAAAAGGGGAAAAGGGGGAGAGGAAGAAAGACAAGAAGAAGAAGTAACTCTAGGAATGGCTCACTAAAGCCTTGCGCCAAAACCTATGATCAGAGCGTGAAAGACTGACTCTGCAAAGCGTTAGGAGATGTGCGGATAAGGGAGAACTTGTAGAACAATATGAACCTAGCACCTCCTTGCAAGGAGCCCCAGCCGGCCCCCCCGCCCCCCGGAAGGGAGCGCGGGGGAGCCCGTCCACCCAGGCAAGGGCCGCGGCCGCGCCTCCAGAGGGGGAAGCGAGGGGAGGGGGAAAAGCCGACTCCCGTCACCCCCCGAGGCCCGACCCCAAACAACACGACCCATAAACCATACACAACTTAAAACATAACATCAGTAATGCATCTGAAAAACATAATCGTTGAACAGTAAACAATCACCATTGGACCGCTCCCATGCAACCCACCCGCCCCAGCATACAGTAATGAACTTGGAAATGTCCCTTGTTTTTGCAGCCACTGACTTCCGAGCCACACCAGAATAGAATATGGGGGGCATCGGGGAGCATGTATGTCCCAGAGCAAAGAGGCCGCTGGAACCCCTCCCAGCAGGCCGAACGGCGTCGGCGGTGAGAAGGGGGGGTTGAGGCCTCCCGCCCCGAGTCCCGTTACCAGAGGCTGGAGCTCAGGGGGGACTCGCCCCCGAGCCCATGGCCAGAGACCCCCCACCTCCCGAACAAGCGGGCTGGGGGCGCTGGCCATTCAAGCCGCACGCAGCCCCCCCGCAGCAAATTTGCTGAGGGTCCGAGGCTCTGGGCGGGGTCCTGCAAAAACCAAAGGCAGAAGCCATCCAGTCCCGTCTGACCGCACCCGCAGCCCAGGAGGCAGCCGCGCACACCACATGCGCCATCCCCATCCCGGCCCGTGGATCAGCACAGGGACCATCTGACACAATAGTTAACTGGGGACCCGAAGGCCAGGAAGGGAAGGTCACCCGGGGGATAGAAATCCTGCACTCTGGAGTAACAACCACAGCCCCCTTCCCACATTCCTCCATCAGGCCACCCCCCCACCCAATCCGCCCGGCCGCCCGGGCCCACCCCCGTCCACTCGAAAAAGGCCACAGCAAGGCCACGGGAGGCAGGGAGGGGAGCCTGAAGACGACCCAAGGCCGGACTTTGCATAAAGGTTACAGTAAGCGGGCATATCCGTAAAATAGACATTTACCTGGGTTGAACAAATTATAAGCCATAACCTGTAAAACATATATGGTAAATAACATGAACCGCTTAGGGGTCTAAGATCTGGACTCTGCGGCCACTCCGTTAACCGATCTAGCCTGCCAGGAAAGCGACCCCGGAAAGCCAGGTTGATCAAGCAGCCACCAAGTCCCCGGGTACTGGCATTGAGCACGGGCATAGATTACAAAGGGGGGGTTCAAAGTGACATGGACGGGTGGAACAGTTCGGGGATTGTCAGTGCCCGGCCAGTTCCATAAAATAGCAGCTGGTCCCATTGAGAAGGGCGGGCAGGGAGGGGAGCAAACCCTTACTGTTCAGATGTGGAAGGCCTCTCCCCAGGCGCCGGACGGGACCTGGAGCGCTGCCTGCGTCTCCTGTTCCTCTGCGGTCTTGGAGAGGCCAGCCTGGGCATCGCCTGGCTGGGAAAGGTGGGCAAATCCAGCGGGTCCGGTATCGGTATCTCAGGTTCCTCTAAAAAAAGTGAAGAGGTCGGGCAATTGGTCCGGCCATCGTAAAACAAAAGTCCCGTTGCCTCTCTGGACAATGAGGTGGAACGGATGACCCCAACGGTATGTGGCTCCAGCAGCTCGGATTCTCTCCAGCAACGGCCGCAGGATGCCTCGCATCCTAAGAGTCAGCTTCGACAAGTCCGGAAAGAGTCTAACCGTGGCTCCGTCAAAATCTATCGGGCCTCTGGCCCAAGCTCTGCGCATAATGTCCTCCCTGATGCTGAAAAAATGCACCCTGGCCAGCACATCCCTAGGGAGGGACGCGTCGCCACTCCTGGGGCCATGCACTCTGTGCACCCGGTCCAGTTCCAGTTCCTCCGTGGGGGGTTTATCAAGGAGACCATTGAAAATAGCGGTGACAGTCGCCCTCAGATCTGTGCCAGAGGTGGCCTCTGGTAATCCCCGGATTCTAATGTTGTTTTGCCTGTTCCAGTTTTTGCTGTGGTCGATGGCCAACTGCATTAGAATTAGCTGCTTGTTGTAGTTGAATTGGGCCTTCTCCAATGCCCCCACCATGGTCAGCAAGCCCGCTGAAGTGGTCTCCACCTTAGTGACCTGGGAGTCCACCCGCTCGACCTGGTGCTTAATGTCCTGGATTTCCCTGGACAGGGTATTAACAATAGTGGCCACCATCGCGGACATGTCCTTCTTTGTAGGAAGCCAGGTGAGCAGGTCCTGCCAAGCCGCCACCGAGGGTGGCCCCGCCAACATCGGTGTCGGCTGCTCCGAGTCTGAGGCCGGGGAAGCGGCAGTGTCCTCCAATGGCATCAGTGGGGATTGAATAGGGGAGTCCGGGGCCTCCGAGGGCAGTGATACCTCTAAGGCTGTAACCGTTGCCTGCTGTGACTTTTTCTCTGTCCTCCTCTGGGCGCCACTGCCTGTAGTGTTGGTGCGCGATGGCGCTATCTTGGACGCCGAGCCTGGAGCCGGTGCCGAGGTCACTGTATTACGGAAGAAGTAAGAAGAAATGTCCAAACCCCTATGTGCGGCTGGCGTACCCAGGGCACCGTCAGGCAGGGACATAGGTGTATTTAGAGGCTGCAGTCGTCACCTGTCGGTTCTTTCTCCTGAGCACCGCACGGAGCTCCCAAGAAAGCGTCCTCAAAGCGCTATAGTCAAGCCACGCCCCGTAAATATTTTATTATATCTTTTCATGTGACAACAATGAAGGAATGACACTTTGCTACAATGTAAAGTAGTGAGTTCACAGCTCGTATAACAGTGTAAATTTCCTGTCCCCTCAAAATAACTCAATACACAGCCATTAGTGTCTAAACCACTGGCAACAAAAGTGAGTACACCCCTAAGTGAAAATGTCCAAATTGAGCCCAATGTGACAATATTTTGGCCACTAAATATTTTCCACAAGTGGCCACTAATATTTTATAGCACTGCTTTAACACTCTTGGGCATGGAGTTCACCGGAGCTTCATAGGTTGCCACTGGAGTCTTCTTCCACTCCTCCATGACGACATCACGGTGCTGGTGGATGTTAGAGACCTTGCGCTCCCCGACCTTCCATTTGAGGATGCCCCACAGATGCTCAATAGGGTTTAGGTCTGGAGACATGCTTGGCCAGTCCATCACCTTTACCCTCAGCTTCTTTAGCAAGGCAGTGGTCATCTAGGAAGTGTGTTTGGGATCATTATCATGTTGGAATACTGCCCTGTGGCCCAGTCTCCGAAGGGAGAGGATCATGCTCTGCTTCAGTATGTCACAGTACATGTAGACACTCATGGTTTCCTCAATGAACTGTAGCTTCCCGATGTCGGCAGCACTCATGCAGCCCCAGATCATGACACTCCCACCACCATGCTTCACTGTAGGCAAGACACACTTGTCTTTGTACTCTTCACCTGGTTGCCGCCACACATGTTTGACACCATCTGAACCAAATAAGTTTATCTTGGTTGCATCAGACCACAGGACATGGTTCCAGTAATCCATGTCCTTAATCTGCTTGTCTTCAGCAAACTGTTTGTGGGCTTTCTTGTGCATCATCTTTAGAAGAGGCTTCCTTCTGGATGACAGCCATGCAGACCAATTTGATGCAGTGTGCGGTATATGGTCTGAGCACTGACAGGCTGACTCCCCCACCCCTTCAACCTCCGCAGCAATGCTGGCAGCACTCATACGTCTATTTCCCAAAGACAACCTCTGGATATGATGCTGAGCATGTGCACTCAACCTCTTTGGTTGACCATACAGAGGCCTGTTCTGAGTGGAACCTGTCCTGTTAAACCGCTGTATGGCCTTGACCATCGTGCTGCAGCTCAGTTTCAGGGTCTTGGCAATTTTCTTATAGCCTAGGCCATCTTTGTGTAGAGCAACAATTATTTTTTTTTCAGATCCTCAGAGAGTTCTTTGCCATGAGGTGCCATGTTGAAATTCCAGTGACCAGTATGAGAGAGCGAGAGAGGGCTAGACATTAATGACTGTGTGTTGAGTTATTTTGAGGGGACAGCAAATTTACACTGTTATACAAGCTGTACACTCAGTACTTTACAAAGTGTCATTTCTTCAGTGTTGTCACATGAAAAGATAGAATAAAATACTTACAAAAATGTGAGGGGTGTACTTACTTTTGTGAGATACTATAAGTAACTTCTCCCAGCGAGAGAGTATGACCAGTGACCTTAAAGTTGTACCGTGGAGTACCGTTTCTTGAGAGACTCCTAGACTTTTTTTTTATTAACAACGAGATGTGTTTCTACCGGATCCGATATTCTTTTAACGGTTCTGGGACTTTGACTCGACGTCGTGCTACCAGTTCCGGTATGTCGCCAAATTGTCCTGTCCAAGGTGAGTCTTGTCCGGAGACATACCAGTTGGTTTCTCCAACTCACGTGTACGAGTCGTAGTATAGGTCTCCAACAGAAACCCTTTATCTGCATACTCACGACGGTCGTAACGACGCCTCCAACTTCCCCACCCCCTCAGTCGGACA
>BLSH010280984.1:82938-97758 GCA_018402905.1 Glandirana rugosa | reverse complement strand
AGTGTGTTTGGGATCATTATCATGTTGGAATACTGCCCTGTGGCCCAGTCTCCGAAGGGAGAGGATCATGCTCTGCTTCAGTATGTCACAGTACATGTAGACACTCATGGTTTCCTCAATGAACTGTAGCTTCCCGATGTCGGCAGCACTCATGCAGCCCCAGATCATGACACTCCCACCACCATGCTTCACTGTAGGCAAGACACACTTGTCTTTGTACTCTTCACCTGGTTGCCGCCACACATGTTTGACACCATCTGAACCAAATAAGTTTATCTTGGTTGCATCAGACCACAGGACATGGTTCCAGTAATCCATGTCCTTAATCTGCTTGTCTTCAGCAAACTGTTTGTGGGCTTTCTTGTGCATCATCTTTAGAAGAGGCTTCCTTCTGGGACGACAGCCATGCAGACCAATTTGATGCAGTGTGCCACGTATGGTCTGAGCACTGACAGGCTGACTCCCCACCCCTTCAACCTCTGCAGCAATGCTGGCAGCACTGATATGTTTATTTCTCAAAGACAACCTCTGGATTTGATGCTGAGCACGTGTAATCAACTTCTTTGCTTGACAATGGTGAGGCCTGTTCTGAGAGGAACCTGTCCTGTTAAACCACTGTATGGTCTTGGCCACCATGCTGCAGCTCAGTTTCTGGGTCTTGGCAATCTTCTTATAGCCTAGGCCATATTTATGTAGAGCGACAATTCTTTTTCTCAGATCCTCAGAGAGTTCTTTGCCATGAGGTGCCATGTTGAACTTCCAGTGACCAGTGTGAGAGAGTGAGAGCGATAACACCAAATTTAACATATCTGCTCCCCATTCCCACCTGAGACCTTGTAACACTAATGAGTCACATGACAGCGGGGAGGGAAAATGGCTAATTGGGCCCAATTTGGACATTTTCACTTAGAGGTGTAATCACTTTTGTTGCCAGCATTTTAGACATTAATGGCTGTCTGTTGAGTTATTTTGAGGGGAGAGAAAATGTACACTGTTATACAAGCTGTACACTCACTACTTTACATTGTAGCAAAGTGTAATTTCTTCAGTTTTGTAACATGAAAAGATATAATAAATTATTTACAAAAATGTGAGGGTGTACTCACTTTTGTGAGATACTGGGGTTGAATTACTAAAGCTGGAGAGTGTAAAATCTGGTGCAGCTCTGCACAGAAACTAATCAGCTTCCAGGTTTCTTTGTCAGAGCACTATCATGCACAGCTGCACCAGATTTTGCACTCTCCAGCTTTAGTAAATCAGCCCTACTGTATATTCAGCACAGCAAGACTTGGATTAGGGGGTGTCAGAATTCCTGAAATTTCAGATATAAAACAGAAAATTTTTCTCCAGAAGCTGCGAATGTTTAAACATGACCATATGATGTGAAATAAGTTACCAGTGCAGCCCCAATCTACATTGCAAGGATTTTAACAAACTTTGTTGCAGATTCCTAACTTTTGTTTTTCTGAAGAAATCCCTGTTTATTTCTCTGTGCTCATGTCCTGAGTGAGTCTAATGGGAGTGGTTTCAAAATTACCAATCGGCTGCTGCACCTGCAGGGCTCTAATGAGGAAAATTGCAGGGTCTGCATCCCTTTAGATGTGATTTCCTTTTGGAAGTATCTTACCAAAAAATTACTTTTTTCCGTGTTTTGCATCAGCGTTAATGCACGTTAGTGAGCGTCAGCGTCAAATAGGCGTTTTTTAAAATAAAAAAAATGTTCTGCTATTTTTTAACCTGAAAACGTCAGCACCGGTACGGCGTTAGTGAGCGTTTTGCCGCATCGGCGTCAAGAACGCCAAAACGTTACAGCCTCGGAGCGCACTGGCTATGAATTCTACTTTCAGCTCACTAACGCTGACGCCATCTACAGCTCAAAAACATTGGCGTTTTTATGGGGCAATTAGAGCACCTGCAGGGCTCTAATAAGGAAAATTGCAGGCTCTGCATCCGTTTAGACGTGATTTCCGTTTGGAAGTATCTTACCAAAAAATTTAAATTTTTGTTGCAGGGGATGCCAAAAATCAGCTTTGCATCTTAGTGCAGACTTCTGGGAAAATCAGTTAGCCAATCACACAAGCAGGAAATTATTTTTCTAGGGGGGGCGTTCTGTACACATTCTGTGTACAGAACACCTTCAGGTAGCCATATTCCATTGCATTTTACAGAAATTAGAGCTGCAGATTGAAAAAGAAAGGCAATTAATGACTTCGCAATTTTATGACTTTGTATTGCAATTGCATATGCTTTATTATTTTTTTTTTATTTGCTATTTGTTTTCCCCATGAAACTGGAGCTACCCTTTAAGGCCTCATACACACGGGCGTATGAAATAAAATAAGCAAAACGTCGGGCCCGACGTTAGGGAAATATCAGCGCTTTTTTCTGTGTTTTGCATCAGCGTTAATGCACGCTAGTGAGCGGCGGCGTCAAATAGGCGTTTTTTAAAATAAAAAAGTTTTTCTGCTATTTTTTAACCTGAAAACGTCAGCACCGGTACGACGTTAGTGAGCGTTTTGCCGCATCGGCGTCAAGAACGCCAAAACGTTACAGCCTCGGAGCGCACTGGCTATGGGTTCTACTTTCAGCTCACTAACGCCGATGCCATCTACAGCTCAAAAACATTGGCGTTTTTATGGGGCCATTAGAGCACCTGCAGGGCTCTAATGAGGAAAATTGCAGACTCTGCATCCCTTTAGATGTGATTTCCGTTTGGAAGTATCTTACCAAAAAAATAAAATTTTTGTTGCAGGGGATGCCAAAAATCTGATTTGTATCTTAGTGCAGACTTCTGGGAAAATCAGTGAGCCAATCACACAAGCAGGAAATTATTTTTCTAGGGGGACGTTCTGTACACACACCTTCAGGTAGCCATATTCCATTGCATTTTACAGAAATTACAGAGCTGCAGATTGAAAAAGAAAGATAATTTGTGACTTTGCAATTTTATGACTTCATATCGCAATTGCATATGCTATATTATTATTATTTTTTTTTTTTTGCGATTTGTTTTCCACATGAAACTGGAGTTACCCTTTAAGGCCTCATACATACGGGCGTATGAAAAAAAATAAGCAAAACGGTGGGCCCGACGTCAGGGAAAAATCAGAGCTACGGCATTAGTGAGCATTTTGCCGCATCAGCGTCAAAAACGCCAAAACGTTACAGCTTTGGAGCGCACTGGTTATGGGTTCTACTTTCAGCTCACTAACGCCAACGCCATCTACAGCTCAAAAACCTTGGCGTTTTTATGGGGCCATTGAATAACATGGAGAGCTGTAAAAAATGCAAAAAAATATGGCTGTAAAAAACGCCCGTGTGTATGAGGCCTAAAAGATCAGCTACTGATGGCTTGGTGCCAGATACAACAGCATACCTTTAGAGATCTAGTGGTGTCCATGCCTGGAAGGGTTGTTTTGGCAGCAAGAGGGGCTGTTTAGGCAGCACAAAGGGGCCTATTCTAAATTAGGTGGGTGGTCATAAAGCTATAGCTGATCAGTGTATGGATTTGTTGTGTTAGATTTTTGAGTAATATTGACATGGTATGCATATGAGAAGCAGAAGACCAGGCTGTTGTATGATACAGCTGCGTTCAGAACTATGTAGAGGTACATTAACCTTTTCCATTTTAATCTCTGTTGCTAAATGGAAATACATGTTGAATGAATATTGAAGATACCAAAGATGTGTAGACGCAGCCCAACAATAACAAGGCCATATGTAACATTTTCTGAGAAGAACTAATACTTTTGGAAGATTTTTTGTATTCCTTTACAATATATTAGTATGCTGATGTTTGTACATAGTACCGATCTTGGTGACTGTCGTTCAAGCTGCTCATTTTGGGATTAAATCAGGTCGCACCCATATTGTGTCAATCATGTCACAATCAAGCAGCATATTTCCAACACCATGTATTGCGTCTGCAGCACACCTGGAACTTTCACATTCAAAGGCTTCCCTTTAAGTTGTAATCATTTGCTGGGTGGATAGAGAAACCACTCTGTAAACTACCAGTGGTTTTGATTGTATCAGCTTGTGCCCTGGTGCTTGTAATTAGGCTATTGAATGAGTACAATACCGAAGGAGAAAAAAAAATTATTGCAGGACAATCTTCTACAACAAAGTAGAGATTCTTAGTACATATTACAGGGCTCTTCTTCCCCAGAAAAGCTTTTCGCTAAGAGCATTCTGATGCCACAATGAAACGTAAAATAGCAAGAATCAGACAGCTTCCGAAGGCTATTTATATGCTAATGCAAATTCCCCAAGCTGATGCAGGCACCTTAGTCCTACAGCATCTACTAATGATGATTATGCTTTAACCTCTGCGGAAGAAAGAAAAGTATTTTCCGTAAGAAAACAACTCATTCGCTTGAAGATGAAATGTAATTATCTATTATCTGATGTCCCTTAAGCTGTATGGGCTATTAAACCTGCTAAAAATATTGAAGCCCTAATTTCTCTATAATAGCATTTTAATTTCAGCAAATCATCATTTCATTGTTAAGGAGCGTCTTGTTTGAAGGTGTGTGTGAAAGGTCCAGCGTTGTGCTATTCTTCTTCTCTTTTCACAGCTCACTCATATAACACTTTCCTTTCTCTGTGAAGTGCTATTAAGTTATTTTCTGACTTTTTTTTCTTTCCCGTTTCATTTATTTTTTCTTTCAGCAATCACCTAAACTCTCCTGACATAATTTTTACTCTTGAAAAACAAGTGGTATTTGCATTTTAATGATTTGTTTTTCAAGGTGGCGAAAGTTTGCTTAGCCTTGGGATGATATTGGGCTGCATTTATAGAAAAATATAGGGTCAGGCTGGGAGAATGTGTGTTATGTTATAATTAGATGTTGGTGTTTAGAGTGCCCTATTACAGATAATTTTCCCTACAACTAACTGACCCAGAACTCTGCTTCCCATCGCTGTTTCAGTGTATCTCACTATCGCTCTTGATAAGCTGCATGTACTTCAAAAAAGAATAATGTGATTCTTCCAATAATACAGGAGTAGGTTTTATCTGTGCATTATTATTAATTGCATTCAGTCTATATTTGGCATTCATAATCACGGTAGTTGTGCTTACATTTACAATCTCTTTGCATTAGTGCCTAAATTCCTCCAGTAACACTTATAATTTAATGTCCCTGTTGTCATACAAACATACAAATGGGATTACAATTAGAACACTCATGCACAGAATTCGAATACCCATATGCATTCGGAGAAGAGTCCATTATGGGGTTGATTTACTAAAAGCAAATAGACTCTTCACTTTGCAAGGGAAGTTACACTTTGCATGGGAATTTCTTCTACAGCTTAGTGAATGAAACAAATCCAACTATGTACAAGCAAAAATGCTGTTTTTATTCCTTGCACATAAATAGTTATTCTTTGCAAAGTGTAATTTCACTGTATTTACTAAGCTCTGATGAAATATCCTATGCAAATGCAACTTCCCTTGTGTAGCTAAGGCTTGATTCACACCTATGCATTTTTTGTGCTTTTTGCATTTTACAGATTTGCACTACATTCCATTTAACATGGTTTCCTATGAAACACGTTCTGTAGTGCAAATCTGCAAAATGCAAAAAGCACTAAAAATGCATAGGTGTGAATCAGACCTAAGTGCTGGACTACAAGAACATGGAGGAAGAGACTTTGTTACCTTACAGTTAGTTACTTTACTCTTCAACAGCAGAAGGAGAACTACACTGGGGTACCTATGGACTACTTTACAGAGCACTGGATATCATGGGAGTTGAAGTTCAGGACATCCATGGCATTATAAGTCACATAGGCGCCCACACTACAACTTCCATAAGACATGGAAGAGAAAAGGGCAAAGGGAGATAGCTTGTAAAAAGACGGTTGGGAGGGTTTTGCTCTCTTGGCACCAGGGGACTCGTGGCGAGTACATCTGCTTGTGTGCCCACAGAACACCAGTAGGCTGAGTCAGCAAGGACTAGAGCACAAGGCTGGAAGGCAGCAACATAGAGAAAGAGAGGGAGACCATGTGGGACCATGGTGATCACATCAACACCGCACTTGTAACGCAGAGAGCAGAGCATCCTCTCATCATCCCTCCTTCACATCTTTAATCACTGGAACTATCTGCACACAGACATAAAGGGGTCCTCTTCTACCTCAGGAACACCGCATACCTGCTGCAAGGATTGGTGAGAGTGCAGATTGTCCATCTTTATCCTACTGTTAAGCTGAGACTTAATCACTGAGAACAGGGCATTAAGACCTCTAGCGCCCATACTTCAGCAATACCGCACCTGTACCTTGTCAATATCATAACAACTTCATCCCCATACTGTGCCTACATTGCATATGGACAGCACCTATACTTTATCCTGAAACATCAAGACTGTTGTTAAGTGCACCAACATTATTAAAGGGCTCCAACTATAGCCAGCAGAAGATCATCATACAACTGCCACTCCCATATTGAACCTTTTGTTAGCCCCCCACCCTTTATCCATCTAACGGGTATTTCCGCACAATAAGCCTAGGCCTAGCATTGTCACCTTCAATGCACTCTGCTTGTATAGCCTCTTGAATGCATTTAAATCTAATATATTTTCTGTCCATTGTAGCACTCAGAGTGATCTGCTACAGTTTATGCTTATCCTGAAGCATGTGGTCATATATTTGCCTCTGATTACTTGTTCTACAATGCATTGATTTGTACAAGTATTATTATTTGCCTAGTTTTATGCTTTTATCGTTATTATTCCCATAGTGTTTCAACATGTTGAGATTTGTCTCTACCAATCTGACTGACATCTGTTTCCTGATGCAGTATTATTATTGTGCTCTTGGTATAGCTTGCAATGCGTATAGCGTTATTAAAGATTGTGATTAACTAACTTAGTGTGTCAGAGGTGTTGAAGTACTTCTGAGGTGGTGGCCAAGATCAGAGAACCCATCCTTTCCAGCGGCTCCTGTGGGTGTAGCATACACTTGTTAAGTGAACAGTCGATTTGCATTTAGTAAATCTCTTATTTCTTTCCAAGTCTATTTCTGATCTTCTTTAGTCCATAAAAAAAGTTACAAACAGGTGGTAGAAATTGATTTAAGTACTATTAGTCTGAATCTGTAAATGGACACAAGCTCTGGATAGCTATACTTCTACATACGCAATGACAATGGAAATTTCCTTCAACTACCACGGTTGGAATTAGGGCTTGTTTACACCAGGCACAGTCCAGGAACGTGGGCAAAATTGTGCATTTTGTGCCTATTAATATATTTTTTTTCCTTTCCAACATTAGCAACCCATGCAATATCATCACAATAATTCCATATTACAATAAATATTCACCTACTCCCCCCCCCCCCAAATCACCTTGCCACATCACCCTGAAGGCACTTCTATAAATTCTTAATGGTATCCCCAAGCATCTGGCAAAGATGTATGCATCCACGCCTGCACTACTTCTGCGTGTTCACATGCATAAGGCAGCCCATTGAAATGAAAGGCCTGCGTGACCCTCAGGGGCACGCAGCGCGGCGATCATGGCCGCACCGTGTTCCTAGGACACGATGCGACCGATCTCTGTAAAGAGCCTATGACACGGCTCTTTAACCATGTGATCGGCTGTGTCCAATCACAGCCAGTCACATGTAAATGCAGAAGTGTCGTTAATCGGCTCTCCTCACTTCACACTGATAGAGTATGTGGCGAGGAGTGCCAATCAGCGGTATCTCCTTGTAGGGGAGATCATGGCAGGTAATCAGGGCCCTGAATACAGGAAAGCCGCAGCAGTGCCCATCAGTGCCTCCAATCAGTGCCCATCAGTGACACAAATCTGTGCCCATCAATGACACCAATCAGTGCCCATTAGTGCCTGCTCATCAGTGCGGCCCATCAGTGCCTTCCATCAGTGCCCATTAGCGCTACCCATCAGTGTCCATCAGTGCTGCCTATCCATGCTGCCTATCAGTGCCCACCAGTGCCACCCATCAGTGCTTCCTATCAGTGCCCACCAGTGCCACCTATCAGAGCCCATCGGTGCCGCCTCTCAGTGTTCGCCGGTGCTGCATTTCAGTGCCACCTATCTGTGCCCATCAGTGCGGCATATTAGTGCCTCCTCATCAGTGCCACCTAATCAGTGCCCATCAGTGCGGCATATTAGTGCCTCTTCATCAGTGCCACCTAATTAGTGCCCATACGTGCATCCTTATCAGTGCCCTTAAGTGCTACCTCATCAGTGCAGCCTATCAGTGCCCATCAGTGCAGCCTCATCCACGCACATCATTGAAGGAGAAAAATTACTTATTTACAAAATTTACTGACAGAAATTCTTTTTTTTTTAAATTTTCAGTCTTTTTTATTTTTTTTTTAGTAAAAAATAAAAAACCCAGCAGTGATTAAATAAGACCAAATGAAAGCTCTATTTGTGTGAAGAAAATTATTAAAATTTAATTTGGGTACAGTGTTGCATGACCGCACAATTGTCATTCAAAATGTGACAGCGCTGAAAGCTGAAAATTGGCCTTGGCAGGAAGGGGGTGAAAGTGCCTGGTATTGAAGTGGTTAATTCAATTTTGACAATAAAACCTAAAAGCTGATTGGTTACTATGCACCGCTGCACCAGATTCTGTCTGTACCAGTTTTACTAAATCCCCCCCTAAGGGTTATTAATCCCCTTTGTCTTGCTGTGACATAACAGGTCAGCATGGTGACTGGTAAATTGTAGAGATTTCTGAGCTGTTTGCATTGGATGAAAGTCTTTCTTTATGTGGATGCTTTAACGATATATACTTGCTAAATCTGTAATTATTTTGGTGACATTTTCTTTTTCCGCTATTACTATGAGAGATGAAAAAAAAACCATCATTCAAGATTTGACCCATACTGCACGTTTGATTGCTTGTACCCACCTCTACCAGCCAGTTTACTCATCTTTTATCTTCTCAGTTTTGTTCTGCCCCTTGTATGAGTGTAAGGTTTAGATGGCAGTCAGGCAATCAACAGAATAACAATACAAACATTCCCCAGCATTCAGCACAGGCAAACAGCTAAATACTGAAATGCATATATGAAAGCGGCTATGCCTGCCAAAGAATTTGTATTACTTTCTATTCATTCCTGAGATTTACATAGCCCTACAAGAAAGCAGGACCAGCCTGCACACCTGACTTTTCTCATACTGCATACAGCTAGGTCTTGTCGCTCCCCCAGAAAATAGCGAAGAAGGAGAATGATTAGCTCATATTTCTGTTACTATACATTCTGTTGGCATGTTCCTTGCTAACAAATGTTCACTGCAGCACAACTGATTTACGGATCCCAGTTTGAGCTCTGCTGTACAAAGGATGGCAAGATAAAAGTATTTTTTTCAAGGCAAATTCAGGACTTAAACACACATGATGAATTTTGAAGAACACATCCCTGCATAAATTAGTGTATGTTTTCTATCTGATTGGAGTTCAGCTTTAAATTGGGTTGCATTGAACAGGTAAGGAATATTATGTAATACATTCCTTACTGAAAAGAAGATAACCGCCACTTCTCCCAATGACTTGTTCCGTATTTTAGTCTCATTAAGAGCCTGGTGTCCATCATGTCTCATCTTGTGTTTAGAGAAAAGAGGAACATTTACCTTTTAAAGCATCTGTTTGAGCTAGAAGGCCATATAGACTGATGCTTGGAAAACAGCAACATTCCTTCTATTACTATTATTATACAGGATTTATATAGTGGCAACAGTTTGCACAGCACTTTACAATATAAAGGAAGGAAGACAATACAGCAACAATACAATTCAATACAAGAGGGTTGGGAGGGCCTTGCTCCTGCAAGCCTACAGTCTAATAGGGAGGGGCTGGTGAAACAAAAGGTAATAACTGTAAGGGATGAACTGATGGGAGAGATAGAAGAATTGGTTATTAGCTGAAGGCAGGATAGGCTTCCCTGGAAAGATGAGTTTTCAGGGATCAACTAAAAGTGGATAGAGCAGGAGATAGCCAGACAGATTGGGGTAGTCAGTTCCAGAGGATGGAATAGGTAATGGAGAAGTCTTATGGATGAGCATGGGAGGACAAGACAAGGGAGCTAGAGAGCAGGAGGTATTGGGAGGAGCAGAGAGAACAGTTTAAGTGATATTTGGAGACAGGATTGATGATGTAGCTTGGGGCAGAGTTGAAATGGCTTTGTATATTATTGTTAGTGTTCTGAACTTCATTTGTTGGGCAATGGGAAACCAGTGGAGGGATTGGCAGAGAGGGGTGGCAGACACTGAACGGTTGGTAAGGTAGATGAGTCTGGCAGCAGCATTCATGATAGACTGAAGAGGGGATAGCCTGCGGAGAAGTAGGCCAATGAGGTGGGAGTTACAATAGTCAAGGCGAGAGATAACAAGGGAGTGAATAAGTTGCTTAGTGGTTTCAACAAATGGTTTTTCAAATATCATTACCCTACGGACCCCCAATTCCATTGTCCTACCAATTAGCTTGTCTTATTGGATTTTTCCATCATCACCTCAGGATTTTGTACCATCATTGCCTGATACAGTTTCTTTGGAGGGACCTTGGAGTGCAACACTTCGGGCTTTTTCTTCTTTGGTTGAGTTCCCTTGGGGATAATATCCAAATGGGCCTTATTTTTATACTTCCGAATATACAAGGTAATTCTTCTTTAATGTTTTGAGTCCCCAAATACCTGCATCATAAATATATTTAAATTTATATATGGTTCTATACATACAACATACAGCAACCCTCTTGTAGGTACTCAGAATCCTATCTTCTATGGCTCGCTAACTGCTGGTGCCTGGTCCAAGCCTCTATTATCTATTGCTCTTTCATGCTTCTCGTATGATATATCCTTTTGGAAAGACTGATATGTGTTCATTGGTTTTTCAGCTTTTGAGTAACAAAACTTTTTCACAAAGCTATACATATTTGTTATCTTATGTGCTCCCTTTCCATATAGCATTATATATTAATATGTGCTTTCTTTCAATGAATGATAGCACTTGTGTAAATATGGTTAAAAGTCTTGTGCTTTTTGAAAATGTACTTACATACTGTATTTTCTTTATCCATAGTATTTATTCTACACAGCCCCACTAAGTCTCCTGAAGAAGCCCTACTTCAGAGTGAAACATGTTGAGCTTGGTTAGCTGATGATATTTATGATACGCCTTTTCAAATTAAGATATTGTATTTGTTTTATATATGTTTTTAACTTTGTACAAATAAAAATATATGGAATTTTACTCACTGTGGCACCCCTAAAGTCCTTGAGCCTCATGGGTTCAGCAAATTTTCTCTCCTAATTCTCTAGTGGTTTCAACAGTTAAAGGAGCGTATTTTTAAGATGTTATGGAGATGAAGTCTACAAGATTTTGATAGTGATTGTATTTGTGGCTGAAAGGACAGATCAGAGTTCAGGATTACACCTAGTACCCTGGCATGGGAGGAGGGACTGATGGTTGTATTACTGATCTTGATAGAGAAGTCAGGGGAGGGAGCACAGGCAGGGGAGAATATTATGAGCTCAGTATTAGAAAGATTGAGTTTGAGAAAGTGATGTGACATCTATGTTCATATGTCAGTTAGTAGGTTAGATATGCGAGAGGAGACTGAAGAAGTGAGACGAGGAGTAGAGAGATAGATCTGTGTGTCTTCAACATAGAGATGGCACTGGAAACCGTTTGAGTTTAGCAAGTGACCAAAATAAGAGGCGTAGATGGGGAAGAGGACAGAACCTTGGGGGACCCCTTCAGAAAGAGGAAGTGGAGAGGAGGAGACAGAGCACCGCATACTGGCACATTATGAAAAACTTACCTTAAAACTAGGCCCTCCAGCTGCGTGCTGTCACCGCAGCAGAGGCTTCGGTCTTCACCTGGTCTTCCTTCCAGGTTCAGGGACTCCGGGCCATCTGACTGGATGAGCTGCAATGACGTCACTCCCGTGCATGACATTCCTTCAGATAAACAGGTCCTCCTCATTACTCCAAATATAAACAGAAAAAGTGTGCTAAATTAGGTGCAAAAGTGAACCTGATCTGGTCCAAAAAGTGCTGAAGGCAACAACGGTGCTGAAGTGTAGCCATCTTGTGGTGCCTGTAATTGCAGTGTTAAAGTTGAACTATAGGCAAAGCTTTTCTTTTCCATTTTGGATAGAGTAAGGGAGGGTTATAACACCTGTAAGGTTTATTTTTGCCATCCGTGTCCCATTGGAGAGATTTCCCTTCACTTCCCGTCCCAAAACAGGAAGAGAGAGGAAATTCCTACAAATTAAAGTGGATGCAAACTCCATTCATGAAATTTGAGCTGGGCATATCTGTCTGTAGTGTTTTGTTATCTCTCTTCAAATAGCTATGTCCCATGGCTGTCTCTTCTTCATTAGCTCTGTTATCAGCCTGATAAGTTCTCACTTGTTCTGGTTAGTCGGGACATAGAATTAGAGTCGTGGGAGGTTGCTAAAAATAGATTAGCAGGCTGCTAAACAAAACACAGAGCTCTTTGTGTGTGTGGAGGGGGTGTGTGCCTTTCCTCCAATCAGCTTTCTCACAGTCTCTCACAATCTCTAGCAATCAACACCTCCCAGATAGGAATGAGGAAGTGGAAAATCTAACAGAACGTACATTTTCTAAACAGTGTATCAAAGGGAAGACAGAAGATATATATACAGTATATAAGACTTATGTAGGGAGGTTTATGTATTCTCTTTGCATCATCTGAGGCTGTTCACTTCACTGGATATATGGAGGGTTTACATCTACTTTAAGGGAATAATTTGGGGCCCCCCAGATTACCAGAAATAGTATCCCCATTGGAAGATACTCCTCTTTTACTTTTCTGAGGACAACTCAAAATTTAGGATATTCTTTTACTTTCACTTTCAATGGTACTTCTAAACAGGACAAATGAAAGGGTGAATCTCCCTAACGGGGACACAGACAGCAATAAAAATCCAAATTTTTTAAAAAAAAGTTTTGCCTTTAGTTACACAGTACTTTAAGCCTTTAAAATCAATGTCTGCACCCATTTAGATTCCCAGGACTAGACTATACTAAGGATCTTCCCTGTTATTCATTCTATCAGATCCAGAGACCTTCAACTGCCTGCTGGGGGCCTGGCATTTGACAAATAACAGGGGTGGAGCTTAATATCAGGAGACGTGAGGCTAAATCTTAATTTGAACAGGGGCCCTTCCAAATTAAGAGCCAGGAAGTTGGGCCCTATTTACAGCCTCCAACTATGATCTTTATAGTTGTGTCTAAAGGACAAAAGGAGCTATTTGAAGAATAGAAGTATTCATGCTCCACAAGACTTGCACAATCATTATTGTCAACCTAGGCATTTTTTTAGGCTGGGTCATGTGGACAACAAAACTTCTCAAACATTAATACAGTGCTTTGAAAAGGTATTCATACCCCTTGAAATTTTCCACATTTTGTCATGTTACAACTGGAGTTGAGCGAACACCTGGATGTTCGGGTTCGGCGGGTCCAGCCGAACTTCACTAAAAACTTTGGGTTCGGTACCGAACTTGACCCGAACTTGACCCTGGACCCCGAACCCCATTGAAGTCAATGGGGACCCAAATTTTTCGGCACAAAAATGGCTGTAAAAAAGTCCTGGCAAGTGCTAGAGGGCTGCAAAATTATGTAAAATGGGGGTAAGAGTAGGACAAGTGCCCTACAAAAAAATGGGGATAGGGAAAATAACTTAAAATAAAAAAGAAAAATGGTAAGGGGGGTGGATGTGGAGTAGGAGCCTAGAGGTTGACTAGGCCATGACCGTGGCAGTGTAGGTGGAAGTGGCGGTGGTGGAGGAGGAGGTAGCCAACACTTTTTGTTGTTTGTTTGTTTTTTTTTCTAATGGGGTAGCCCCCAAAATATTGAGGCATATTAAAAAAAAAACAAGTATACCAATGGCAGTGTGAGGCCGGTCTAAATGTCTATTCTGCAGGACTTCTTACAGGAGCAGCAGGAACCTCTCCCTATAGAACTAGGAGACGATTTTAGAACAATAATCTGTCCCTTACAGCACCAGCAGGAACCTCTCCCTATAGAACTAGGAGATGATTATAGAACAATAATCTGTCCCTTACAGCATCAGCAGGAACCTCTCCCTATAGAACTAGGAGATGATTATAGAACAATAATCTGTCCCTTACAGCAACAACAGGAACCTGACCCTATAGCAGTAGGCGATGATTTTAGAACAATAATCTGTCCCTTACAGCAGTGTTCCCCAACCCAGTCCTCAAGGCCAACTAACAGGTCACGTTTTCCGGATTTCCCTCAGATGAATCAGCTGTGGTAATTACTAAGGCAGTGAAACTGATCAAATCACCTGTGCAAAATAATGGAAATCCTGAAAACATGACCTGTTGGTGGGCCTTGAGGACAGGGTTGGGGAACACTGCCTTACAGCACCAGCAGGAACCTCTCCCTATAGAACTAGGAGGTGATTATAGAACAATAATCTGTCCCTTACAGCAACAGCAGGAACCTGGCCCTATAGCAGTAGGTGATGATTTTAGAACAATAATCTGTCCCTTATAGGACCAGCAGGAACCTCTCCCTTTAGAACTAGGAGATGATTTTAGAACAATAATCTGTCCCTTACAGCAACAGCAGGAACCTGACACTATAGGAGTAGGCGATGATTTTAGAACAATAATCTGTCCCTTGCAGCAACAGCAGGAACCTGACCCGATAGGAGTAGGTGATGATTTTAGAACAATAATCTGTCAAAGATTTTAGTAGTGGATGACGATATCCCGGTCCAAGGACGACAACGACATTCCCTGTCTAATAACAAGATATTAGTGGAGGATCAAGATATCCCT
>BLSH010280984.1:58058-82757 GCA_018402905.1 Glandirana rugosa | reverse complement strand
AAAGGAGTAGGCGATGATTTTAGAACAATAATCTGTCCCTTACAGCAACAGCAGGAACATGACCCTATAGGAGTAGGCAATGATTTTACAACAATAATCTGTCCCTTACAGCAACAGCAGGAACCTGACCCTATAGGAGTAGGCAATGATTTTACAACAATAATCTGGCCCTTACAGCAACAGCAGGAACCTGACCCTATAGGAGTAGGCAATGATTTTAGAACAATAATCTGTCCCTTACAGCAACAGCAGGAACCTGACCCTATAGGAGTAGGCGATGATTTTAGAACAATAATCTGTCCCTCAAAGCAGTAAACTCTACCTAGTCCAGAATCAGATCATTCTGTAATGCAGGATGAGATCTGCAATCTGTCCCTCAAAGCAGTAGTAGTAGTAATCTCTACCTAGTCCAGAATCAGATCGTTCTGTAATGCAGGATGAGATCTGCAATCTGTCCCTCAAAGCAGTAGTAGTAATCTCTACCTAGTCCAGAATCAGATCATTCTGCAATGCAGGATGAGATGTTATTATATCTGCAATCTGCCCCTCACAGCACCGGCAGCATCCTCTCCCTACCCTAGCCTGAGAGCATGTGACATGCAGCACTACGTGACTCCAGCTTAAACAGAGGCTGGGTCACATGATGCACTGGCCAATCACAGCCATGCCATTAGTAGGCATGGCTGTGATGGCTTCTAAGGGCAAACCAGTGAAACGCTTGTTGATTGGCTGCCCTGCACCTATTCAACAGGCGGGATCAAATACGCGAACCCCGAATCCGAATTTTTTTTCAAATGTCCGAGTTCGGGTCCGGGTCACGGACACCCTAAAGTTCGGTACGTACCCGAACTTTACAGTTCGGGTTCTCTCAACTCTAGTCTTGAGTATCCATTTCTTTTTTCTGTTCTGCAGGGTGATCGTGCCTAAGTGCTCGCCAGCAGAGCAATATTGTAAGGAAGCTTTGTTACACTTGCTCTTCATGGAAAGACGGAGGACATTCCAATGCCCCCATCACTCCAGACTGACCTAGTTAAATACGGTACACTGACCTGGTAAGGCTCCTGATAAATGCACTGTGGACTCTGAAAGATCATAACAATCATCTGTCCCAAGGATGGATTTTCATACTTCACGATAGCTGGCTTTAATGCCATGGCCGTTGAAGCACTTGAAGTATTTCCACAAGGATATCCCTAAATCTGTGTTTCCTTCCATGCAAACAGATGGGATGGCTGCTTCCAAAAAGGTCTATCATTGGATTGGGAAGGCTTACTTCACTAGAGCCTCTGGCTTCTGCATTGGGATTTTCAGTTTGGTAGAAATCCTCCCCTTTCAGCAACTGGGTCTGGATTAGCGTCTTGCTGGTGGCACTTTCAAGGGCCAGGATTCTGCCCTGTTCATCTTGTTTCAGAGACTGCTGGCTTTTCCCTTCTTGATCTCTTCCTACTCTCATATGCAAGGTGGTATATCTTGTAGCCATCACCTCTGGGAGGTGGGTGTCTAAACTGGTGAACTTATCCTGCAAGAACCTTTCTGGTTTTCACCAGTCAGTTGGATTGCTTTTGGGTGTATCGACAGTCTAAGAATTCCTGTGTTCTTTAATAGATGAGAAAGAAAATAGGATTTCCTTACTCATTAAAACATCTTTTTCTTGGAGTCTATTGAGGGGCACAGGTACCTCCCTCATGCACTTGGTACCACTTTGCTACAATACTGAGGCATTGTGGCTGTGGGCATTGTTATCTTGTGCTAGCATTTTTTTTTCTTGTGCTGTTGTCCATTTCTCGTGTAGGTATTACCCGACAGACTAAAAAATTCCTGTGTCTCTCAATGTACTTCAAGAAAATATTGTGGTGATTGACCATGGTGATTATTATTTTAGTATTTAATACAGTAGTGAAAGTGGAGAACTGCAGCCAAGTGCTTGTTGGTGTCTTTTTTTCAGAAGATTTACTGTGAATTTCTCTCCAAGGAAGATTTATCCTGACTTCCTTATCTTGTGACCACAACAGAGGTGAAAGGGTGCAGACATTAATGGGGACACTGATATTACTATAAAATGCCAACAGTTCCACCATTTCCCTACTCTACTAAGATAAAAATGTTTTATTCCCCCCTGTGTCCCTATTGAAGAGATTCCGTTCTGAAGGAACCACAAAGAATGTGAATAGGAATATCTTCAATAGACATTGCATTGAGGTAATTTGTCCTTAAACCAGACTGCAATTATAAATTCTTACATATGTTTTGCACCATCTCTCTTCAAAATGTCATGAAAAGCATTCTGAGACCTGACTTTCTGTGGCATCATGTGACCATCTAGGAAACCTCCTATCCCATCATGCACTGCCTTACTGCAAAACAGAATAGGGTGTGTTTTATTTCTCTGGACCACATCCCCTCATTATTATACCACCTCTTTTTTCTATTTCCACACACTTTCCTACTTCTTCCTTCAAGGTGGCCATACACTGAACAATCTGATTGTACAATCTCATTTAGATCTATCATCAACTATGTGGTGCAAGGGCCTGTCTGATTTGATACAAATTGCATGGATTGTTCAGGTGGGTCCTCCTATTCAACAGTTTTGGTAAATCTAAAGAAAATTCTACAGAGATTGTAAAATCAGACTGCATAGTGCTTGGTCAGCTTTATGCAAGTACTTGAGAGGGAGTGGGTGAAGATGCTCATCTGTCATTGTTCTTGTGAAAACACACCAATTTTACTTTCAGGACTCTCTCTCACAGTAGTGAGTAGTGGGAGCGCATGTTTTTGGTGCATTTCCCCCAAGACATACACATGATTTCAATGGGTTGCCCTATGCAAAACAAATGTGGCAATGTAGCTCGTGGAGCATTTTGGTGTGTTGTGGTTTGCATGTTTTTTTACTGTGTAAAAAATTTGTGTTTTCTTCCATGCTTGGGTGCCCTTAACAACTGATGGCACCAAAAGCATAAGTTAAAGTTAAGTTTAGGTAATATTTTTTAAGAAAATAGGAGGACACACATATATGCAACCACTCTGTGTCCAGTCACGCAGGCCCTTGCACTACATAGTTGATAGTAGATCTAAACAAGATTGTACAATCAGATTGTATAATGCATGGTGAGTGTTACAGACATCCAGGGGTATCCTTCACCTTTTTTCAATACTATACCTCTGGTACACATAGACCGTTCCTTCTCTAGCTCCAGTGTACACACTCTGCCAAATTAATTATCTGGCTGTGTATTGAGGGAGAATGGTGCTCACTGACAATGAAGAAGCATGGATCTAAAGAGGTGGATGGGAGCAATCTCCTGGAGGGGGAGGGCAGGTGCAAGGTGTGTTTTTTTTTTTTTAAGTCAGCTGCTGTAGAATTTCTTCAAACTACTAACAGTATTCCCTTCTTGTAGGATGCATACCAAGAAGTCATGAAGGAGTCTTCTACAGGAGAAACTGTAGGCTGAGCTGAGGTTTGCCCTAGAATATAAGGAATGTGTTTTCTTTTCTGCAACAGATGTGCATTAATATTATATTGGTACATAGGGAAGCTGGAATTGAGAAAAAAAGGTAACTTAGCCCTTGAACTTACAAAAAATAGGCAGCGAAAATAAAGTGAGTGGCTATGCAAATGAAATTAGAGTGTAGGTTAAAGCGGAGTTCCAGTAATTTTTGTGGTTTTTAAAAGTCAGCAGCTACAAAAAGTATAGCTGCTGACTTTTAATAAACACACACTCACCTGTCCCACCATCCAGCTATGCACTTACCCCAGAAGTTTTCACCCTTTGTCCTTCCTTGGCGCCGCTGGCATCTTTACTATGGGCACCCGGCTGTGACAGCTTGCGGCTTCACATTTGGGTGCCCACTGCACATTCGACTGGCCTCAAAGTCTTCTGGGGCCTGTCATGTGTCCTAGAAGACTTCAGGATGGAGGGGGGAAGGAGAACTTCCGCCTCCAAATGCCTAAGGCGACCGTAACATAAGTGGGAGCGGGTATCTGTCAAAATCGGGTACCCGCTCACCCCTCCTCCCCAAAAGCTCTGTTTCACAAACCGGAGCCAGGGATAAGGCCTTAAAGTGGAACTTCCCCTTTTGGGTGGAGCTGCACTTTAGTATAATTTCTTGTCTAATGTTTTTCAAATGTTGGGAAACATGTTTCAAGTTAATGTAATAAATGAACAAAAAAGTATCACCGTGGCTATGCTACTTGTGCAAGCTACACACAGGAATACTGGAACATTTCACAATGGTCATATTTTGCGTTAATATGTACAATTTTTAAAATATATATTATGCAAATTAACTTTTAGTTCAGCAGTACATGAATGAGGCCCTATATACCAACAGCTGTAAATATCACATGAGAAAGCTAGTTAATCTAATAAGTGCTCTTAAACTGTCTGCAAATTACCAAGAAATTAACCATCCAAGACATTTAAATGATAAATTACTAAGCACATGATATATGCAAAAATAGATTTCATCAACAACATAAATACATACAATGACTTTTCTTTTGCAGCTCTCAAAGCTGTGGTTTGTGAAATAACAACGCACAGTTCACATAGCACAATTGCATGAGTGACACTAATTGTGTATGTTACACTAATAGTTCTATGTAACGTTCAATTACACATATGCCTACTCTCTACCTACTTTCTCACTTTAACTGTCATTTTCATGTTTTGTGTAATTTTCTTTCTTTTTTGTTCTGCTTATAATGTGAAGCTTAACCAATTTGAAGCTGGAAAAAGGTGGTATAGAACCATCTTATAGATTTATTCTGTCCATGTCTTATCTTTTTATTAGATGAAAAGTTTGTTGTATGTGAAAACCCAATGCTCATTATGAGCGTGAATTCTGTCTCTTCTACAAAACAGGTTGCATATGTTACCTACTGTTCTAACGCAGTAATTGACAAAGGGAGATTGGCTTCAATGATACTATGGCCTGTTGGGATATTCAATAAAAATTATGTACTTAAACATTATTAACTTCATATTGTTAGCAAAAGAAAAATATATCATCACATGCACATTGCAATTAAATTAGTTCTGAATCCTAACACACTGACAGATCAGGATTCCTAATGGTGACAACAATGGATCGTGCATGTGCAATGTTAGTTGCAAAAAATCATATGTGGTCTCCATCAGAAGCCTATGTGGCAGGGTGACAACACTGGAGCACACTGGGAGACAACAGGGGTTGTGATTAACAAACACAATCAGCACAAACAGGGTGTGATTAACTAAATCTAAGCTGCTGGCACAAAATAAATGTTTTCACTTCACTCAAATCAATATTAAACCAAATAAAAAGTGCAGCGCTATATTCAAAACATATAAACTTATACTAAAGTGCTCATGAATAATGCAAAAATTACATAAATACTAATCAAATGTCATAACAAGTGATCAATCCCTCCCAACATATATTCAATGCTAAATAAAGTGCAATAACAGTGCATAACATATATCTCCATATATGGGCAAACAATAGTACAAACAATGACCAAGTCCAGAAAAAGCAATTTAGTTTGTGAAAAAATTGTGTTTTTTGTGAAAAACGTTTAAGGAGTAAAGCAAAATTATATTGCATTAATAGTCCATCACTTTTCTCCTTTAAGAGTCAAATGAATAAAGGAAAGTAGATCCATAGGTGGAAAGCGCTGAGAGTGACGACACCAATCGTGTTAAAGGAATCACATCTCACGTGTCAAAATCTTATCCTTCACCAACTATATTGGCCTCTCACCTTAGCAAAATAGAATGACAGCTTTTATCCCTATTTGGGGTCTATTCTGGCTTCCTATGTGCTTATATGCCTCTCAGGCTAAATCTCCATTCCTTCCAACCAAAGGGTTAACCATCCACGTTCCTCTCAGTCAGTCTCCAATACTCCAAAATGAATCATTAAGGCATGGAAAAGAAAGGGACAGGATCTAATGCTCTCAGTTTAACAGCTTTTATTCTCGCCCCAAACAATAAAAACACACTTACAAGAGGAAGCACTGTAAAGCCGTGCGAGCTGGGGATAGCATGGATTCAATAGCTGCAAAGTGACGTGCGAGTGCCGGCTCCTCCCTCTAGAGTGCAAAATCTGGTGCAGCTGTGCATGGTAGCCAATCAGCTTCTAACTTCAGCTTGTTCAATTTAGCTTTGACAAAAAAAAAAAAAACCTGAAAGCTGTTGTTGAATTTTTTCACTTTGTTTATTACTCATTACATATATGGCCTCATATTCTTGTGTTCTAAAGTTGCAGCCTGCCCCATGTCTCACCATTCATATGCAAAGTGACTATAATGGAGAAGCTTTGATTTGAAACTGTACCTTTTTGTGTTCTTAATAAAGCTTTTATGGACAAAAAAAAAAAACGGAAGCTGGGTTCTATACAGAGCTACACCAGATTTTACACTCTCCAGTTTTAGTAAATCAGCCCCAATGTGTTGTCATCATAAAAGAAGTGCCTGAACAAGCATGTTCACAGCAGAGCCACCAGGTATCCAATTCCTGTTTGGGAGAGCTGCTAAGACGTTCAAGTTACAATGTCATTCATTTCCGAGTTTCTGAGTCAAGCCTTCTTCTTGGATAGCTGTTCGGACTAAGCCACTGTTGTTTAATATTAACCCGGCTTGCTGTGAACCTCCCAGTGCACACCATCTATGAGCACAGGAGAGAAACATCCTGACTTCCTCCTCAGTGGGTCAGAGATCCAACTAAGCGCTGTGTGACCCCCCCCGATTCCATCATTTCCAACAAACTCTTCCTCTATGGGATTATCCTTGATGGAATCCAGCTTTATATGAACTTTTTTTGCACAGTAGCACTTTCACGTATGATGTAATGTTGCATATGTGTCTTTAGATTTCATTTACAGTTTTCAATTTCACATTATCATTGATTGCTCAGTTGGCACTTTAGTATAATTTGATATCTGTTTGTAATTTTATACACATCTGGTGTATTGAGTTATATGCATGAATTGTGTAAAAAATGAAAAAATGTGTATATTTGTTCCGCGCAACCGGATCAGATATGCTCTAAGAGCTGCTGCCACCACCGAACTGACCAAACGAGGGTAGTAGGTTAATATAAAGGAATTAGGATGGTATTGGCGCTGCTCTTTAATGTATTTGTATAAATGTTGAGAAAATTATTTTTTGTGAAAAATGTTTCAGTATGCTGGCAATAAAATGTATTATTTTTGAATCATCCAGTTGTTGAACTGGGCTGCAGTACTTAGTTATTTTGGGTCAATGTAAGAAATGTAAGAAATGTTGGTGGGTCATATTATACAGTGTAAAGGTGCAAATGGCTGATTTGTATTGCAGTACAGAAACTCCTACCCAATATTGGTGTGTGGGTTAAGGCAATCGAAATTAAATACCAAGTATAAAAAATAAAAAATAATAAATAATCAAACACAAAAGCAACAATCAAGAAAAGGCAAAATATATGAACAAGGTAAGCTGTAAAATAGGTCAAATAGCCATTATTAGAAACGGAACACTTATGCAGTAGTTGGATCTCTATGAACAAGGTGATAAAACTTTTGTATTTCTTACTCGACTATTTAAAGTGCTAGGTGCATAAATGTGCCACAGTATGAAAAAGTTTGAAAAAGTTTATGCCAGAGTTAAATCACACACAGCAGTCCCAATCAGTTTATATTTCTCTGGTCAATAGTGAAGTGACTTTCTATGTGGGCTCTTCCAGTGAATCTTATAGATAGTGACTTGTGGTGTCTTCAATCCGTGCGCCGGGTGATCCCTCCAGAAAGAGAGTATACCTGCTTACCAGAAAAACGTTCCCCACTCAAGGGGTCCACATTTTGGAAGGAGTGCACAGCTCCCGCTGTGCTCACTGGATATGGCACTCCTCGATTCCTCAGGTCACAGGGCTCCCTTCTCCTTCTCCTCATGGTTTTCCAAGGATTAAACCATGTAGAACCAAAAAGACTGGATCTTGTGCAAATAACACTTATTTATTGGTAGTAAAAGTTTACTAAAAACTCACATCTAAAAACGATTGTACAGCTGAGGTTCCGCAGAATGGAGACGCTGTGTCTCCTGCGTTCCACCTGGAAACCGAAAACCGGAAATGACGTTTGGGCGGGGCTTATACGTCAAACGTCATTTCCGGTTTTTGGTTTCCAGGTGGAACGCAGGAGACACAGCGTCTCCATTCTGCGGAACCTCAGCTGTACAATCGTTTTTAGATGTGAGTTTTTAGTAAACTTTTACTACCAATAAATAAGCGTTATTTGCACAAGATCCAGTCTTTTTGCTTCTACATGGTTTAATCCTTGGAAAACGGTGAGGAGAAGGAGAAGGGAGCCCTGTGACCTGAGGAATCGAGGAGTGCCATATCCAGTGAGCACAGCGGGAGCTGTGCACTCCTTCCAAAACGTGGACCCCTTGAGTGGGGAACGTTTTTCTGGTAAGCAGGTATACTCTCTTTCTGGAGGGATCACCTGGCGCACGGATTGAAGACACCACAAGTAACTATCTATAAGATTCACTGGAAGAGCCCACATAGAAAGTCACTTCACTATTGACCAGAGAAATATAAACTGATTGGGACTGCTGTGTGTGATTTAACTCTGGCATAAACTTTTTCAAACTTTTTCATACTGTGGCACATTTATGCACCTAGCACTTTAAATAGTCGAGTAAGAAATACAAAAGTTTTATCACCTTGTTCATAGAGATCCAACTACTGCATAAGTGTTCCGTTTCTAATAATGGGTATTTGACCTATTTTACAGTTTACCTTGGTCATATATTTTGCCTTTTCTTGATTGTTGCTTTTGTGTTTGATTATTTATTATTTTTTTTTTTTATACTTGGTATTTAATTTCGATTGCCTTAACCCACACACCAATATTGGGTAGGAGTTTCTGTACTGCAATACAAATCAGCCATTTGCACCTTTACACTGTATAATATGACCCACCAACATTTCTTACATAGACCCAAAATAACTAAGTACTGCAGCCCAGTTCAACAACTGGATGATTCAAAAATAATACATTTTATTGCCAGCATACTGAAAAATTTTTCACAAAAAATAATTTTCTCAACATTTATACAAATACATTAAAGAGCAGTGCCAATACCATCCTAATTCCTTTATATATGCACGAATTTCACTTTATTCCATTTAGTGCTGCACTTTATTTATTATTACTTGTGCCTGGTATCTAGGTTATAGTGCACAGCTGCTGTTTTTGTTTTTATGTTTCAGTTCCTAGCACGGATATAATTTTTACAGGTATTAATGTAATGGAAGCTGCCGATTTAAAAATATTAAAATTGATTTTTCATACGGCAATACCATGTTAAATGTTATATGAGATTTTAGTGAATTGGTTTAGATAAACCTACATAATACATATTAATCATCAAGCTTAAGTACAGATTGGTAGAGCAGCATAGTTGACAACATTTCAAATGAATGTTCCACTTTCCAAAATCAATTTGGAAAACCTCTTATAAATGGCTTATGTCAAATAGTAATGCATAGTTACATAGTTACATAGTCAGTGAGGTTGAAAAAAGACACAAGTCCATCAAGTCCAACCTATCTGTGTGCTTTTATGTCAGTATTACATTGTATATCCCTCAATGCTGTGGTCCCTTAGGTGTGCATCTAATAGTTTTTTGAATGTATCTATAGTTACATAGTCAGTGAGGTTGAAAAAAGACACAAGTGAAAAAAGACACAAGTAAATGCAGGTGGTAGGATTCCACCAATTAGATGTCTTGTGTTTTTAACAAAAGTAGCTCTAATGCCACGGGAATGTTTGGATACACATGTATTTAGGCCCATTGTAGCTTTGGCTTTTGAAACCTTTGGTCTTCAAAAGTATGTAAAAGGCTCATTTAGGATAAAAATAGTGGCCTATTGGGGACTTATGGGAGGTGGCACACTGACCAAGAAGGACAGACAGTAATAAAAACTTTTCCTCAGACTGATAAAAAATGTGTTTTTTCCTGCTGTTTCGGTCCCTCTTGAAGACATTTTCCATCATGCCCCATGCATTGGATTCATTATCTCTAGGACAGGAAATGAAAACAACTAGCGGGGACACAGACAGCAATAAAAACCTGAGAAGGGTTCCAATCCTTCCATAGTCTATAGAGAATAAATGTAAACATTTTGGATGGAGTTAGGGATAGAAAAAAAACAACTTCCATGTCATGCAGGCAGCCAATACACACCGATCAACAATTATCTTGGTTTGTTTTATAAGCTGCCTTATTTCTTTAGACACATCAGGATTCTTTTTTAAATTGAAAAGGAATATGACTTTGTGGGCACAAGGTTAAACTAGCTACTTTGAATCACAACAACCTAAATGGCCATTTTTCTGAGTTATATAGGGGTAATGAGTAAATATTATGTGGCTTAAATGAACCTTTGAAAAGCTGTGATCTTAAACCATTAAGGCTTTATGGTAAACTGCTCAGGACAGAACGCACTTTTCATATTTTCAAATCAGGATCTAAAGCTGCGATTTTCCCCTTGCAATTTCAACTTCGATTTTCTGCAAGCAGATCACGATTTCATGCATATCTCTACAAGCAACATCACGCTGTAAAACACTCAGTGCATTAAGAGCTTGTGAAGTATCTCAGCATTTGATCCCCTTTGTCCACTAGGCATTAAGATTTATTTTATTAGACCGCTGCTATAATTTCCTTATCTTGGTTCCTAATTACTGCAGTCTGGCTTAATCTCACTCAGCAATAAAGCTGTTTGCCTTCCGAACCTACTATCATGTCACTGCTGATAAATGACTCCCTCTGGCTAAAGGAGTACAGATAAAATAGGCTTTGTCCATGTGATACTCAGCTGAGCTAAATGAAGTCTAATGTGTGTTCATGTGTGCAACTGAGTATATTATATATTATTCATACTTTGCCACCATTCCACACTGAAGAAGAAGAACCACAATTTTTTCCCCCAAACACATTATTCAATAATATACTCTGAAGTTGTCTTACTTGCAGATACTGCATGTTTATATTAACAGGACATTATATTGACAAATGCATAAAAAAATATGTTTTATATTAAACAAGAGAAGGCACCTTCTTTGTGCTAGCTGGCCCAATAGACATAGGTTGTTGTTTACAAAAATGATATTTAAAGAGAGCTCCACTTTCCTATAGAAATTATATAACATATGCAATTGCCAAACAAGGGTTATTGTCATTTGATACTGTTAAAAAGTATCTTTCTAATTGTATCTGCAGCCATCTATGATTTTCTGAAACAATTAAAGAAATCAAATGCCACATCCTGGCAATCATGAAAACACCGGGGGCATTCCATTTATTGAATGAATACAGAACACCCCTGAAAATTTAATTCCAACCCATTCAAATGGTTTACTGCTATTCTCAGCAGTTTAACTCTAATTACAAATATGGGGTTAATCGTGAATTGCATTAGGCAGACCCCCTGACTTACCAATCCAAATTTCTTTAGTAGTGAAATGTTAGTGAAAGGGACTGCCATTGTGTCATTGGAATAGAAGCAGATAAGGAAATGCAAGAAAGTTTGCTAAAATATTTGCAGTTAATGCATCATTGATTTTTTTTCTTTGCAAAAGTGGAATTTCACCTGGAAATGATAGGGATGAACTGACAGCTTGTATCTTTTTTTTTAAGGAAATATGCAAGACTAATAAGGGGAAACATGTAATTTGTGCTTTTGCATGTTTTAAAACATCATAAAAAAGAAAAATGTTACATTTTTGAGCCTATTTCCATCCAAGTAAATATTTTGAAACAACAATATTTTATTGAAAACTGGGAGTTTGTTTGTACCACTATAATTTGGTTATTCCTCCTTTGGTGCCTCTGTATTTGGTCTTTTTTTCTGTGTCAGCAAAAGGGGAAAAAGGCAAAGCTGTCAACTTACTATTCATCATGCCGCCCTTCCAAAATACAAAGCATATTTATTGCATTGTCTGTAAAATATTCAGTATGTTTAAGGCTTGGTTCACACTTCGCAATAGCAGGAGATTTTGACCGGCTCTCTATGGCCGGTTCACATATCTCTGCTGCGGCTCTGTGCGTCTTTTGGTCCATTTCAGGTCCGAATTCAGCCAAAAACTTGGGCTGAAATCGGACCTGCAACGTTGAACCAGGACGCGCCAGACCCCTGCTGGGAGCCACATGCGAACATAGTGTGAACCCAGCCTAAAGAGCAGTGCAGTTTTTGTATGTTTATTTCTATAGGTGTCATAATGAAGGGGGTGATACCTCTGAGAAGGTGGTGTTAATGTTGAACACAGGAATACATCATGTTCCAAGGCTCACCATGCTCGGTGCTACCTTGGGAGAAACTAAATGCAATGTTTCTAGTAACCAAGTTGTTTGCCAAGAGCAATGTAGAGTATTATATAAGAACATAGTTCAGAACACCAGGCCTTGAAACACTGGTACAGTGATGTTTTATCAGGTGAACAGTAGTGCACAGGCATAACTATTCTATACTCTGTAGGAGGATTAGTGTAGCAGGAGAGAGATGCATAAGAGGGGATATGATCACAATATACAAATATATAAAAGGTGATTCTATGTTGTAGCATAGGGAGAAAACTATTCAGTCTTAGGTCTCTTAAGAAGACACATGGCCACCTAATGAAGTTGGATGAAAAGTGGTTTAAAGTTAAAGCCCCGTAAGGGGTTCTTTATTGTTAGAGCAGTACAGATTGGAACTCCCTTTCACAGTTGGTGGTGTCAGCGGAGAGTGTTGATAATTTCATAAAATGTTTGGATGTGTTTCTTAGCGAAAGCAATATACAGGGATATGGGAAATATGGGGATATGGGATAACTTTGAACTGGATGCACTTGTGTGTTTATTCAACCAACTATGTAATTATATATGATAGCAGTCTATGAAACCCACTCTAGATACACTATATTACCAAAAGTATTGGGACACCTGCCTTTACACGCACATGAAATTTAATAGCATCCTAGTCTTAGTCCGTAGGGTTCAATATTGAGTTGGCCCACCCTTTGCAGCTATAACTGCTTCAACTCGTTTGTTAAGGATGTACACAAGTTTTAGGAGTGTGTCTATGGGAATGTTTGACCATTCTTCCAGAAGCGCATTTGCGAGGTTAGGCACTGATATGAACGAGAAGGCCTGGCTCACAGTCTCAGCTCTAAGGCCTGAATCACACCTATGCATTTGTATTGCTTTTTGAATTTTGTAGATTTGCACTACAGTTCATTTAACATGGTTTCCTATGGAACACATTCTGTACTGCAAATCTGTGCAAAAAGCACTAAAAATACATAGGTGTGAATCAGGCCTAAGTCACCCCAAAGGTGTTCAGTTGGGTTGAGGTCAGGACTCAGTCAAGTTGCTCCACCCCTAACTCGTTCATCCATGTCTTCATGGACCTTGCTTTGTGCACTGGTCCAAATCATTTGTTGGAGGAGGAAATATGGTGTGTGGTTGTTTTTCAGGGGTCGGTCTTGGCCCCTTTGTTCTAGTGAAGGAAACTCTTAAGGCGTCAGCATACCAAGACATCTTGGACAATTTCATGCCCCCAACTTTGTGAGAACAGTTTGGAGATGGCCCCTTCCTGTTCCAACATGACAAGTGCACAAAGCAGGGTCCATAAAGACATGGATGGGCAAGTTTGGGGTGGAGGAACTTGATTGGCCCTTCACCTCAACCCGATAAAACACCATTGGGATGAATTCGAGCGGAGACTGCTAGCTAGGCCTTCTCGACTACATGGGTGCCTGACCTCACAGGAATGGTCAAACATTCCCATAGACTCACTCCTAAACCTTGTGCATAGCCTTCCCAGAAGAGTTGAAGCTGTCATAGCTGCAAAAGAGCGGGAAAACATAAAATTGTACCCTATGGACTAAGACTGAAATGCCATTAAAATTCATGTGTGCGTAAAGGCAGGGGTACCAATACTTTTGATAATATAGTGTATGAGAGCAGCCCCATAAATAAGGCCCTGTATGAATTATACTAACAGATCAGAACCCAACTCTCAGTAAGGCAAACTGCATTGCTTACTTAGGTGTGGTACTAATTATAGTAGAGTATCCCACTGGATTGGGAAGCTAGATGATCTCTCAGCCCATTTTTTTTGGCATAGCTTCTTCTGCCTGGGCATTAGGGCATGACGAGGGAATTATTGAATTATGCTGGCTACTACTTTTTATAGGCGTACAGAGCCTTTTAGACAAACTTCCAACCTTCTTTTTTGTCTGCATACTAATATAAAATGAAGCCAAACTAAATGTAGTAGTACAACCAAAACATGGTTGTGGTCCACTGGTCCTGCCACTACTGTACTATGTACATGTCTCTACAGACACATTCCTGCTTGTGTCAGTATAGTACTAATTGTGTCTCTGTGGACGTTTCTGGTTGTGTCACTAAGGTACTGATTATATCTCTTTAGACCTATTTCTACTTGTGCCACTATGGTACTGGTTGTGTTTCTACAGATATTGCCTGGTCATAGTTACATAGTTATATAGTTAGTCAGGTTGAAAAAAGACACAAGTCCATCTAGTTCAACCAAAAAAATAAATAAATAAAACAGAAAAAATATATATAACCATACAATCCCTTATACAAGCCTTCACCCACAGTTGATCCAAAGGCAAAAAAAAAAATCCCAGCAAAGTGTGATCCAATTTGCTATAGTGGGGGGAAAAAATTCCTTCCTGATCCCCCGAGAGGCAATCGGATTCACCCTGGATCAACTTACCTAAAAATGTTAGTACCCAGTTATATTATTTACATGAAAGAATCCAGGCCTTTTTTAAAACAATCTACCGTGCTGGCCAAAACTACCCCTGGGGGGAGTCTATTCCACATTTTCACAGTTCTAACTGTGTAGAAACCTTTCCGTATTTGGAGATGAAATCTTTTTCCTCTATACGTAAAGAGTGCGTCCTTTGTGATGACCTTAAAGTAAATAACTCCACACGAAGTTCACTATATGGACCACTTATATATTTGTACATGTTGATCATATCCCCCCTTACTCTCCTCTTCTCAAGAGAGAATAAATTCAGTTCCTCTAATCTTTCCTCATAGCTGAGCTCCTCCATGCTCTTATTAGTTTGGTTGCCCTTCTCTGCACTTTCTCCAGTTCCCCGATATCCTTTTTGAGAACTGGTATCCAAAACTGAACTGCATATTCCAGATGAGGTCTTACTAATGATTTGTACAGGGGCAAAATGATATCTCTATCTCTGGAGTCCATACCTCTCTTAATACAAGAAAGGATTTTGCTTGCTTTGGAAACCGCAGCTTGGCATTGCATGCCATTATTAAGCTTATGATCTACCAAAACCCCCAGATTCTTCTCCACTATGGATTCCCCCAGTAGTATGTACGATGCATGCATATTCTTAGCCCCCAAATGCATAACTTTACATTTATCAATATTAAACCTCATTTACCACATAGTCGCCCAATTAGACAGTGCACTGAGGTCTGCTTGGTCGTGTGACTATGGTACTGTTTTTGTCTGCAGATACATTACTGGTTGTATCACCTTAGCAATGATTTTGTTTCAGTGGGTACATTCCTGGTTGTGTCACTGTGATGCTAATTGTGTATCTGTTGAGATGTTGTTGTGTTACTAAAGCACTGACTGTGTCTCCATGGGCACATTCCAGGTTGTGTCATTATATGTTTATGTATATTTTCCCTGTTATTTGGGCAACTCTGTACTTCAATATGGTTAAGCTGGGCTGGGGAGAAAAAAAAAGTATGAATCCATATGTCAGGATTCTGCAGCTAGGCAGACCAGACGCGTAGCTACACAAGGAAACTGAGACCAAACAAAGTATATATATTTTAAAAAGGTGAGATTTATTAACAGTGCACAGTAATAAACAAACACAGCAACCAGTGAACATAAACAAACCCCAGCAAACTAAAACCAAAACCTGACAAAAACACTAACACCTACACTGCAGACTAAAGCTAGCTCTGGACAAGGGTACAGGGTATACAGGGAATCAAAGTGGATACAAAGCAGGGAGACCACACAAGGCATGGGACAAAAGCAAGGCAGAGAGAAACAGGCAGAAGCAGGATCTCTAGCAGCAGTAAAGTGAACTGAATAGTGACGCGCCGATGGAAGAGGGAAGTGGCCTTAAATAGCCACTTCCCAGCTGAACCCGGGTGTGGCTGACTCCCACAGCCTGCTGACTCTTGGGAGGCCCCTGCTTGTGGACACTGGAACTGCTCAGCCTCTGACTGCTACAGGACACCCGCTGGTGGACACCGGAACTACAGCCCATGGATCCAGGAGTCATCAACATGTGAGCCCTTACTGACACCTACTGGTGGATACCTGAACTGCAGCCCATGGACCCCTGAGCTATAACGCCACCAGCTGGAGGGACTATTCCTGACAGTACCCCCCCTCTAAGGAGCGGCCTTAGGACGCTCCAAACAGCAGTAGCGGAACCAGTCTGTAAGAAAAAGTCCTCTGCTACATAAGTACACTGAAGACATTTCTTGGAAGTTGAAAAAGTCCTGGTTCTACAGCAAGATGCCCTACCGCCAAAATCCATCGGAAGATAACGTGTCCCCCCACCTGGATCATGCAGCTGGCTGAGTGTCCCTCTGCCGGGGTCCAGAAAGAAGCCAGGTATTCCACCACCCGGGTCTGGTAACTGGTTAAGTACCCCAATGCTGGGATACCATGGGTCAATCGCAAACTTAGTCCTGGGGCCATGTGATAACACCAAACTACTGACACGGGAATGTCTTGTTACAATTATGTAGCTTGCCTGATCTCCAGGACTTGTTCCACACTTCAACGGCCATCTAGGTTTCCCCAAGGCACTGGCTACCCGACACGGGTACCCTAATGCACCTGGTGTCATGGCAACTACATCTGGGTCGTGGCAAGGCACAAATGGTGCTCTACCATTCCCCTGGAGCTCACCACTACCAAGGTCGTGAAGGTAAACGTGGCTACCAATTGCAAAGGGTATGTCCGGACCACCAGGCTTTGGCGCCATCGGAGCAAAGTATTGTAGGAGGGACCCAATTGAGGCAATTGAGAAATGAACCTTAGGCACATCCAGCTGGCCAGCGGGCAGGGGTACATCTGGCTGGACAGCAGGCAGAGGCACATCAGACTGGACAGCGGGCACTGGATCGTCAGACTGGACAGCGGGCACAGGGTCATCAATTGTGGAGGTAGACTGGAGCAGGTCGGCCGGTGAGGAGGCAGACCGGAGCAAATTGGCATAGTCCAGAGGGGCAACAGCATGGGATTCAGCATAGTTCAGCTGGGCAACAGCCCAGGAATCAGCATAGTCCAGCTGGGCAACAGCCCAGGAATCAGCATAGTCCAGCTGGGTGGCAGGCTGCAGATCACCTGCGGCCGGCTTGACAACAGGTGACCGCATGGAGGAGGCATGGACCTCATAGGCAGGCGGCAGCATGGAGGAGGCATGGACACCATAAGCAGGTGGCAACATGGAGGGGGCATGGATAACCTCGGCAGATGGCAACATGGAGGGGGCATGGACACCATCGGCAGGTGGCAACATGGAGGAGGCATGGACACCATTGGCAGGCGGCAACATGGAGGAGGACTGGATCTCATCAGTAGCAGTCATCAGCATGGAGGAGGACTGGATTGCATCAGCAGCAGTCATCAGCATGGCGGAGGACTGAATATCAGCAGCAGCAGTCATCAGCATGGGGGAGGACTGTATTGCATCAGCAGCAGTCATCAGCATGGAGGAGGACTGGATGTCATCAGCAGCAGTCATCAGCATGGAGGAGGACTGGATTGCATCAGCAGCAGTCATCAGCATGGAGGAAGACTGGATTGCATCAGCAGCAGTCATCAGCATAGAGGAGGACTGGATCGCATCAGCAGCAGTCATCAGCATGGAGGAGGACTGTATATCATCAGCAGCAGTCATCAGCATGGAGGAGGACTGGATGTCATCAGCAGCAGTCATCAGCATGGAGGAGGAGCAGACACCATCAGCAGGCAAAAAGTTCTGTTTCTTTTTGGGCTTAGATACTGGAGTCCTACAGGTAACGGTATTGTGCTGACCAGAGTATACTGCTGATGGAAAAAAAGTAACAGTATTGAGGAGAGTAGAAGGAAGAGTTGCAGAAGTACAGGAAGACGCCTGAGATGTTGCTATGGGTAATGGTACTGCAGAGGGAGCCTCCAGTAGATTGCATACAGAGGAAGTGTGGTTACTGGTGGCAAGGTACTGATCTACAGGAGGTTAGGAACACTCAGTAGCAGCTGGGGTTATGATCTCTGACCAAGCTTGTAGCAGAGGGTGAACTAAAGTAAGTTTGTCTCTTCCTTGCTCACATTGCTCAATTAAGGAGTGCACATCAGCAATACAATCCAATAGTACTAGTTGTGAATAGACTGAATACTGCTGATAAAAGGAACCTGTACAATATTTCAGCAACCATCCCAAAAATCCAGCCTGGTACAAAGTAAATGGAGGAGTGAAAACATCATGGCCCTGAGAAGTGAACGGAAATAATAGCTCAGAACAGACTTGAATCAAGGGTTGTACTTTGCTAAGGGAGAATTTGCCCTCCATGGCTAAGGCATGTGCTGTCAAAATGCTTCCCAACAGCTCCTCCTTAGCGAGGTCCTCCCAAAGTGAATGACAAAAATCTTTGTCTTCTGCTGCAAGCTGCACATGACAAATAACATTTGCTCTAAGCATTCTGACAAAGCAAAAGCAAAAAACTCAAAGCAACTGGCTCCCAGTTTCCAAGTGTAGCTGATCTGGTCGTTGTCAGGATTCAGCAGCTTGGCAGACCAGACACGTAGCTACACCAGGAAACTGAGACCAAACAAGTATATAACTTGAAAAGGTAAGATTTATTTACAGTGCACAGTAATAAACAAACACAGCAAACAGTGAACATAAACAAACCCCAGCAAACAAAAACCAAAACCTGACAAAAACACTAACACCTACACTGCAGACTAAAGCTAGCTCTGGACAAGGGTACAGGGTATACAGGGAATCAAAGTGCATACAAGGCAGGAAAACCGCACAAGGCATGGGACAAACGCAAGGCAAAGAGAAACAGGCAGAAGCAGGATCTCTAGCAGCAGTAAGGCGAACTGAATAGTGACATGCCGATGGAAGAGGGAAGTGGCCTTAAATAGCCACTTCCCAGCTGAACCCGGGTGTGGCTGACTCCCACAGCCTGCTGACTCTAGGGAGGCCCCTGCTGGTGGACACTGGAACTGCTCAGCCTCTGCCTGCTACAGGACATCCGCTAGTGGACACCGGAACTGCAGCCCATGGATCCAGGAGTCATCAACATGTGAGCCCTTACTGACACCTGCTGGTGGATACCGGAACTGCATCCCATGGACCCCTGAGCTACAGCACCACCAGCTGGAGGGACTATTCCTGACACCATACTTGAGAAAGCTTGTGTCAGCACATAGTACAGGCTTAATCACTGATCTCACATCCAGAGGAGCATCTTCTCATGTTCAGCATATTCCAGAGGAAATTTGTTTCATGCTGCTTATTTTTTTAAAGTTGGCCAGACATTTTGGAGTTTGCTTGCAGAAGCCCATACAACCTCTTGATAAAGGGTGCCTGTGCTTGACAGTATATCCCCTCATCATGAATCCCCTGGGAATACACTCCACCAATGGAACTGTTGATTCTAAAGCTTTTATTTGATAGTGCCTGAATGCCCAGCAACTACAACATCCATTTTGAGACAACCCTTGACACCAGATTATGCATTTTCTCACTTCCATGCCTCTTTGCAGACCATGTTCCATCCCTAACAGCCCCTTGAACCCATTATAATCCAGGGTGGCTTCACGTGTGCCCAGAAAAAGGTGTCTGACAACCTTGCCAGTCATGTAGGTCTGTAAAGGGGAAACTGTCACTCCTTGCATTAATTTTGCAACAATAGCAAGTTAAAAGCATCTAGGAAGGGTTCCATAAAAATGTGGTAACATACTATTATGCTCTTTGCACACTGGACGCTCAAATTTCTGGCAGAAAAACGATGATTTTAAAACTAAATAGAAATTGGTAATGCGCTGGCACTGGAAAATAAATATATAAATTAACCTCCCTGGCGGTATGATTATTTCAGATTTTTGGTGCTGAAAGCGGCACCATTATTTTGCATGGAAATTTGGCGTTTTATATTGTAGGCCTGTAATTCTTAGGAATAACTCACTGAAATCTGTCCAAACAAGAGTCTAGTAGACATCCCGGGTATGATAAAATTTGAAACATGAAATCATAAATTATAATATAATAAATAACTAAAAATAATTATCAAAAATAATAACATAATAGTAATAAAAATGTATTCAATAATGTAATCAAACCAAAAACACTGACATTTGCTCAGTTGCAGAATTGTCGCTGTCGTCACTTTCAGTTTCTGATGATAAATTTCCCCAAAAATCAGTATCACTCAATTCTGCAAATGATTCTTATTTACTATCGCTGTTTACTAGCTGATCAAAAAACACTTTTGACGTAAAGGGACACTTTTTGGTTGCCATGGACATTCTCAAGTTTCCAGGCAGAAAGAATGGCATATATAATATAAAAGTGCATGCAGGGCACTGGACAAAGCACTAGGGACCAAGGGGATGTGAAATGATTTTTAATGTAATCTTACAGATTACGGTGTACTGTATATTTACTGTGTGTTTCACTTTTTGAATTTGCCGCCGGTCTCCGCCCCTGCGTGACGCGACGGTCGCAGGGAACAGAGCCCGGCACACACAGGCATCAGGCGGAGGACACAGCCCGCAGACACGGCGGGGGACATCGCTGGATCCAGGGGACAAAGTGAGTAGGTGCTGCCTTGGATCCAGTGATGCGATCCCGGGTGTGGCTCTGGGTTACCGCTAATGGTACTGAAATTCCACCCCGAGCCACACTTGGGAATACCGCCAAGCAGGTTAAATACAGAAAAATATGACTCCCAAATTTTTTTCTAGCATTATTAGTACATACAGTGTGATGGATTATACTCCCTATCTACTTACACATCAATGTAGTTCTTGCATTGCTGACAAAATCACATTCGGTGGTGCTTTTTTTATCAGGTCTTTATTTATACCCTGACTATTCATATCAAAGGATTTCTTGGAGACCTTTTACCACAAGGCTCCTGAGCCTAATTCTTTGAAGAGTTTGTCTAAATGATGATTCTCACATCTTTCCCTTTTAGTTGATCTCAAATCCTCCTTGGGCTCCTTCCCTGACCTTGTACTACTGTATCTGGGGTACCTATGTCTAATCCTGACATCATTCTCATTCACATTCTAGCCTCGTCAAGACATTTTTAACTGTGTTTGGTCCCAGGTTCAGGGACATACTATCATTAGCAACTTTTGGTTGTCCTTCCATGAGAATTGATCTCAAGTTCTGCTGGTGGCCCCTTTTGAGGCAGCCCATGCCCTGTCTTTTCCACTGAGATTTCCCTCCTAACTAGATGGAGAGGTTAGCTCAACTCTCTAGAGCAGTGTTTTTCAACTCCAGTCCTCAAGGCACACCAACAGGTCATGTTTTCAGGATTTCCCTCAGATGAAACAGCTGTGGTAATTACTAAGGCAGTGAAACTGATCAAATCACCTGTGCAAACTCATGGAAATCCTGAAAACATGACCTGTTGGTGTGCCTTGAGGACTGGAGTTGAAAAACACTGCTCTAGAGCCTTTTTACTCTATAACCAGTTAGCGACCGCCTGCCCACATTGTAATGCGGATGAGCGTCCGCTGTAGACAAAATGACATGCTGGTACGTTGCTGCCTACTTCTGGGTTTAGGGCGTGCACATACATTCACAGCCCAGAGCCCTGTGTTGACATTCAACACAGAGCTCTACACACAGGGAACGATCACTGTGTTTCTTATCCCTAACTTTAACTAGTAAAAGCAGCACACTTTATACAGATTAAACATAGTTAGGCGCATATTTAAGCTCTTGATCATCCTATATGTTAACCCCTTCCCAGCCAGTGCCATTAGTACTGTGACAGTGCATATTTTTAGCACTGATCACTGTATTAATGGCACTGGTGATGTCAGTGGCAGTTAGTCAATTCCCCCAGCATCAGTTAGTGTCAGATTGCCATCCACATTATTGCAGTCCCAATATAAGTCGTTGATTGCCGCCATTAGTAGTATAAAAAAATTAAAAGAATTAAAGAAATTACGTATTTTTTATTTTTTTATTTGATATGTTTTATAGCAGGAAGGAAAAAATAAGGTTTTTTTTTTCCAAACTTTTCGGGCTTTTTTAGTTTATATCACAAAAAAAACCCCAAAAAACAGTGTTGATCAAATACCACCAAAAGAAAGCTCTATTTGGGAAAAAAATTATACAAATTTTGTTTGGGTACAGCGTTGCATGACCCCGCAATCGCCAGTTAAAGTAGCGCAGTGCTGGATAGCAAAACATGGGCTGGTCATGGGGGTAAAATCTCTGGAGCTGAAGTGGTTATTTCCAAAACACATATCTCCCTGGCATACAACCCTCAGACTCTGCTCTGAGCCTGACATACTGTTCCCTCCATGGCATTTCTCCTACCACCTTCTCAAAAAACTGTTATTTGTACCAGCTGACTTCCATTTGCTGGCTTAGTACCAGAAAAGGTTGCATAGACTTTGTTCTCAGTGCTTCCCTTCTGCGATTGTTTTTCCACCTCCACTTGTCTGCCTCTCTCACCATAAATCTGCAGTTATATGACTGCTCCAAAGACTTTTGCCCAGACATCTCTTAGCATCTCTGCTTCAGATCCTCTTTCCTTTGGGCATGCAGATCCCTTGCCCCATGCTCTGCGATCTATCATTTGAGGTTGTTTTTGTAGACATGTGCACTGCCAAAATTTTTTTTTTTTGGATCATTCGTTATGATTGACATTCGTTATTTCGAATAGATTCGTAACTTCGGAGAAATTCAAATTCGTTATTTTCCATACCTATAGATGCGGTATTCGTTATTGCTATGATTCCTAGCTTCAGATAAATTAAAATTTGTTACGTTCTATTCGTTTCGATGCGGTATTCATTATTTCGATCATTCGTAATAATTTGAAACAACTAAAATTAGAAAATCCAAAAATTCGAAAGCACTAAAATCCGAAAATAAGACCAAAAATCCAAAAATCAGAAAATTCGAAAATCCGAAAGAACAAAAAACATTCGCTGTTAGTGAATGTAACGAATATGTATTTATCCAAAGTTACGAATTATCTGAAGTAACGAATGCCGGATAATTCATAACTTCAGATAAATTCGTATTCGTTCCATTCACTAACAGCCAAATTTGAAAGGATATTACAATACTTATAATGTAATAGTTTATAACTATTATTATAGTTTTTATTATTATCATTATTTATTATCATTAATTTGTTACATACCATTCATTTAGATGCGGCATTCATTATTTCGGATAATTCATAACTTCAGATTAATTCATATTCGTTACGTTCACTAACAGCAAATGTTTTTTGTTCTTGTTCTTCGATTTTTCAGATTTTCATTCTTAATTTTGGATTTTTGTTCTTTTGATTTTTCAGATTTTGTTTCTTATTTTCGGATTTTTGTTCTTTCTGATTTTTGAATTTTAGTTTTTTCAAATTTTCATATTTTTGGATTTCCGTTCTTTCAAATTTTTGGTTTTTTGTTCTTTTGAATTTTCAAATTTCAGATTTTCGTTCTTTAGAATTTTCGTACTTTTAGAAAATTTGTTTTAGAAAAAAATTGTTAAACAGTCTTTTATTATTTGGATGTTGCCGAATTAACGAATATGCCAAATTTTGACGAAAAACACATTTTCTTTCTTCTGCTGTATGGGGTATAAGTTATTGGCAGGTTATTGAAAAATGCACTCGGTAGAGAATACTTTATTTTCATGGAGGATATACAGTGCTTGCGAAAGTATTCGGCCCCCTTGAACTTTGCGACCTTTTGCCACATTTCAGGCTTCAAACATAAAGATATAAAACTGTAATTTTTTGTGAAGAATCAACAAGTGGGACACAATCATGAAGTGGAACGAAGTTTATTGGATATTTCAAACTTTTTTAACAAATAAAAAGCTGAAAAATTGGACGTGCAAAATTATTCTGCCCCCTTAAATTAATGCTTTGTAGCGCCACCTTTTGCTGCGATTACAGCTGTAAGTCGCTTGGGGTATGTCTCTATCAGTTTTGCACATCGAGAGACTGAAATTTTTGCCCATTCCTCCTTCGCTGAATGTCGACATTAGCGTCGTTTTCCACCGCGATGTTTCGTAATTAAATTCCCCCGTCTTATTAAAACGTGCAGGTTAAAAAGTCGAAAAATAAACAATTTTTTCAAACTTTATAGGTTATTTGAAGCAAGGTGAAGTACTAACACAGGGTGAACAACTAAGAAGTGTTTTTTAATGTCAAAATATAGAAATACAAACTTCGGACTTTACACCGTTTTCCAGCGTTTCAAGTTCCCCCGGCTTATGAAAGCGTTCGTGACATATAGGAGGTACTTTTATTTCATAAGAGATGGCTCACGTAAAAAGTTATTGGACGGTTATTGAATATGGGGTATGTCGTCTTCTTTCTTTTACACAAAAAGCAGTTTTAAACCGTATAAGCAATTAAGCCGTTGTAGGTTTATTATTTTCTGACAAATTGTTAAA
>BLSH010280984.1:36656-50574 GCA_018402905.1 Glandirana rugosa | reverse complement strand
CTGGTGTCTGGCGATGATCACTAATGTGTGATGGGTGACTGGCGGTGGTCACAGATGCGTGACGGGTGACAAGTGACTGGCGGTGGTCACTGATGAGTGACGGATGACTGGCGGTGGTCACTGATGGGTGACGGGTGACTGGTGGTGGTCACTGATGGGTGACTGGCGGTGGTCTCTGATGGGTGCCGGGTGTCTGGTGGTGGTCACTGATGGGTGATGGGTGACTGGTGGTCACTGATGGGTGACGGGTGAAGGTCACTGATGGGTGACGGTGATGGGTGACTGGCGGTGGTCACTGATAAGTGATGGGTGACTGGCGGTGGTCACTGATGGGTACTGGGTGTCTGTTGGTGGTCACTGATAGGTGATGGGTGTCTGGTGGAGGTCACTGATGTGTGACAGGTGACTGGTGGTGGTCACTGATGGGTGCCGCTTGTCTGGCGGTGGTCACTGATGAGTGATGGGTGTCTGGCGGTGGTCGCTGATGGGTGACTGGTGTCTGGCGATGATCACTAATGTGTGATGGGTGACTGGCGGTGGTCACAGATGCGTGACGGGTGACAAGTGACTGGCGGTGGTCACTGATGAGTGACGGATGACTGGCGGTGGTCACTGATGGGTGACGGGTGACTGGCGGTGGTCACTTATGGGTGACGGGTGACTGGCGGTGGTCACTTATGGGTGACGGGGGACTGGCGGTGGTCACTGATGGGTGACGGGTGACTGGCGGTGGTCACTGATGGGTGATGGGTGACTGGCGGTGGTCACTGATGGGTGACTGGCGATGGTTACTGATTGGTCATGGTCACTGATGGGTGATGGGTGACTGGCGGTGGTCACTGATGGGTGAGGGGTGACAGGCCACGGGTGACTGGCGGTGGTTACTGATGGGTGATGCCCATGGTCAGTGATGAGTGACAGGTGACAGGCTATGTCAGTGTTGGGTGACAGGCCACTGATGTGCCGGTTGACACACCACGGTAACTCATGGGTGACATGCCACGGTCACTGATGGGTGTTGGGTGACAAGCCACGGACGCTGATGGGTGACGGGTGACATTCCACGGTCACTGACAGTTGACACGCCACGGTCAGTGATGGGTGACGGGTGACACGCCACGTTCAGTGATGGGTGACGGGTGACACGCCACGGTCACTGATGGGTGACGGGTGGCATGCCACGGTCAATGACGGGTGACAGGCCACGGTCACTGACGGGTGACAGGTACACTCTATGATAACAGGTGCACTTTATGATGACAGGTGCACTTTATGGGGGCATATGGGGTGACTGTTGGGGTGACAGGTGCATTGGGGGGGCAGGGGGGATGTGTCAGTGTGCTTTTACTGTACAGATCAGTAACTCACTGATCCCAGCCCTTCTCTCCTCACACTGGACACTGTGTGAGGAGAGAAGAGCTGGTAACAGTGAGTTACCGCTCTGTTTACATTGGAAATGATCGGCTGTGAAGTAGATCACAGCCAAACACAAGGTATCAGCCGCCAGCTGGTGGCTGATACCTGTGTCGGTGACAGGCAGTGTTCCCTAGGAACACGCCGCCACCGACACGCACGTGCAGCGTGCTCCCGATCAAGTTCAGCTGTTGAATCCAAACCCCACTGAAGTCAATAGTGCCCATTTTCTAGATTTATGAGCAAAAGATTGTCAAACAAATGGCGTGCAGAGCTGGGCGCTGCCCTTCACAAAATGCACTAAAGCAAAATTAAAAAAAAAATCAATTTGGCGGGGAGCAGTGATTTCAGTAATGCTTAAAGTGAAATATTACGAATGCTAAACTCAGTTAAATAACATGCCTGGGAGATGTCCTGACCCTGCAAGTGAAGTGGCACATCTGTGTGATGTACACAACCCACTACAGCAAAACTCACATTTACAAAGACAAAAGTGGGTTCAAATTACCAGCAAACTGACAGCTCCTGGCCATGTTGTTACATAGTTGGTAAGGTTGGAAAAAGTCCACCCAGACCAACCTGCGTGTGTGCTTATATATTAATAGGCAAAAAGTTTTAGCGAACATGTGAACCCCAATAAGTCTATGGGACACGAACATGAAAACTCAAAAGTCCTAATTTCAAAGGCTTATATGCTAGTTATTGCCATAAAAAGTGTATGGGGACCTGGGTACTGCCCTAGGGGACATGCATCAAAGCAAAAAAAATATTTTAAAACAATCAATTTTTCAGGAGCAGTGATTTTAATAATGCTTAAAGTGAAACAAAACAAATGAAATATTCCTTTAAATAACGTGCTTGGGTGTCCCCTTAGTCTGCCTGTAAAGTGGCACATCTGTCTGATGTGTAGAACAGTGCTGTAGCAATAATGACATTTCTAAAGGAAAAATGTATTTCAAACTTGCTTGTGGCTGTATTGCCGGCTCCCAGCAATATGGATGAAAAAATCAATAAAAAATCAGCGTAGGGTCCCCCCAGGCCATACCAGGCCCTTCGGGTCTTTTTGGATTTTAAGGGGAACTCCACACCAAAATTAAAAAAAAAAATTGGCGTGGGGTCCCCCCCAAAATCCATACCAGACCCTTATCCGAGCATGCAGCCTGGAGTTTAGGATAGGGGGGATGAGCCAACACCCCCCTCCTGAACCATACCAGGCCACCTCAACATGGGGATGGGTGCTTTGGGGCAGGGGGGGCTCTGTACCCCCCAACCAAAGCACCTTGTCCCATGTTGATGGGGAAAAGGGCCTCTTCCCGATAACCCTGCCTGTGATTGTCGATGTCTGTGGGTGGGGGGCTTATAAGAATCTGGAAGCCCTCTTTAACAAGGGGGGCCCCCAGATCCCGGGCCCTCCCTATGTGAATGGGTAGGGGTACAATGTACCCCTACCCATTCACCAAAAAAAGTGTCAAAAACTAAAAACCACAAGAGACAGAAGGGGCGGGGTCATTAGGTTACGTCACCGGGTGGCTCCGCCCTTGCCTATATAACAGCTGTCAAAGCCAAGAGAAAGCAGTCACCAGGAGGCCTCCCATCGAGGCAGAGCTTTTTAAATGTTAACATTTTTGGGGTCCTTCGGGCGGCGTGCCTGAAGATGGCTGTACATCATGGGACACTTTTTTCTTTTTTAATAAAAGAATTGTCAAAAACTGTCTGTTGTGGTTTTTACTTTTTGACACTTTTTTTGTGAATGGGTAGGGATACCCATTCACATGGGGGGGGCGGGATCTGAGGCCCCCCTTGTCAAAGGGGGCTTCCAGATTCCGATAAGCCCCCCGCCCACAGACCCCGACAACCACCAGCCAGAGTTGTCAGGAAGAGGCCTTTGTCCCCATCAACATGGGGACAAGGTGCTTTGGGGAGCACCCTCCCCATGTTGAGGGCAAGCAACCTAGAATGGTTTGGGGGGCGCTCGCTCATCCCCTCCCTTTCCTGACCTACCAGGCTGCATGCTTGGATAAGGTTCTGGTATGGTGTTTGGGGGGGACCCCACACTAACTAATTTTTTTTGTCAAATTTTGGCGTGGAGTTTCCCTTAAAATCTATGGCAGACACAAAGGGTTTGGTATGGATTTTGTCGGGACCCCACGCTGTTTTTTTTTATTTTGGCGTGGAGTTCCCCTTAAAATCTATACCAGACCCAAAGGGCCTGGTATGGATTTTGGAGGGACCTCACGCCATTTTTTTTTCTTAATTCTGTCATACGGTTCTCCTTAACCACTTCAATACAGGGCACGTTCACCCCTTCTTGCCCAGACCAATTTTCATCTTTCAGTGCTCTCACACTTTGAATGACAGGTACTCATTCATGCAGCACTGTACCCAAACAACATTTTTATCATTTCTTTCACACAAATAGAGGATTCTTTTGGTGATATTTAATCACCATTGGGTTTTTTCTTTTTATAAGTAAAAAAAGAGCAAACATTTTGAAAAAAAAAAACGCTTTTTTTTATTTGCTATTATAAAATTTTGCAAATGTAGCACCCTCTAGGTAGGTAGGTGCTAGAGCTTTTTTTGGCAGTGTAGGTAAATATAGGCAGGCCTTGATGTTTGCTAGGCCTGTTTGTTTCTGGATTGGCAGGGGGCAGGCTTGTTGTCGGGTGGAAGAGAGTTAGGAGTGCGGAGGCTGTCGGGCCTTTGAGGGAGCTCCCCAGTCTGGGGGGGTGACTTTGGGCCTGGGCTTGGATGCAGTCCAAACCATGTCCAAGAACATGTGGGAAGGTCTTGGACCGGAGGCACAAGAGAGATCAAGGAGAGGACAGTGGGAGAGAGCACTACTGAAAGACTTCAGGGAGGAAAACTGCTCACAGCCAGGAGGGCTGGTCAGTGAGACACAATTGGGAGGACTGGGGAGGCACACCTGAGAAGACTGGGAGATTGCAGTCATACATGGGTGCAGAACCAGAAGAGTGGACTGTGATGGAAGGGGCAGTGGAGTTGGGCAGCTGCAGCCAGGAGGGCTTGCAGGACCTGAAGAGGGCTTACCGGGATCAGTAGCCGCATGTGGGACAGCTAGCATCTGAACTTTCTCTACACTATAGGGGCCCGCAGTCCCTGCCTGCAAAAGGCAATTGCTAGGGTCTGGCTGAGTCAGTGTCAGGCCTAACCACTTCATGCTAGCTGTACCTGAGGATTAAAGAGGAAGCGATGTGCAGGAGGAGAAAGACCTGAGGATTAAAGAGGAAGTGATGTGCAGAAGGAGAAAGACCTGAGGATTAAAGCGGTTGTATACCTTAAAATTACATTTTTACCTACAGGTAAGCCTTATTATAGAAAAAGAAAAAGAATATCTTCTAAACCTGTTTATGAGATATTCTCACTGCAAGCGCCACTGACGTCACCAGGCGCATGCGCAGTGATGTCTCAGTGAAGGCCCGGCACATAGCGCCAGACCCTGCCGTAAAGACAGGCTCCCGTGCATGCGTGGGAGTGACGTCTTGTGGTTCCGACCACTCACAGGGCTGGAGCCGTGTACCTGGAAGGATCCATGGAGGATACATGGCAGCTCCCTCCTCAGGGACCGGGCAGATCTGTGGGAGCTTTGTTCTAAGGTAAGTATTTCATAATGAGCTGACCTGAGGATTAAAGAGGAAGTGATGTGCAGGAGGAAGTTGAAGAAGTATGTACAGGGAGTGCACATAGTTGTCCCAAAATGAATTTGCTTTGATTCACACTGGGCATCTCATAATTTTCCCTAACCCCATCCAAGTTAATCCCCTCAATAAAAATACAAAAAAACAAGTGTATGGACTGTTCAATGACTCTGGATGCTTGAGAAACTGGCTGGGCAGGGTGGCAGAAAGACCACCACATTTAGCAGCCCCTACGGGGATACCACTACACAAATAAATAATTTTTGTTCATAAATTTGGGCCAAAATTCATACTGTTACATGTCTTTGGTAAAAATAGCCCGAATGAGTGGATATTATTTAGTCTGTGTGAAAGTTATAGAGTCTACAAGCTATGGTGCAAATCATAAAAATTTGATCACACCTGTCACAACTGACGGCCTATCTTATTTCTTGAGGCCACGAAACCCCAGGACAGTACAAATACCCCCCCAAATTACCCCTTTTTTGGAAAGTAGACAGTCCAAGGTATTTAGTAAGAGACATAGTGAGTTTTTTGAGGTTGTAATTTTTTCACACATTTCTTGTGAAAATTAAGAAATGATTTATTTTTCACACAAAATGTCATATTAACAAGTTATTTCTCATACACAGCATATGTATACTTCCAATAATACCCCAAAATACATTCTGCTACTTGCCTGAGTATGGCGATACCAAATGTACGAGAATTTTACACAGATTGGCCACGTAGAGAGGCCCAACATGCAGAGAGCACCATCAGGCGTTCTAGGAGCACCCACCATTAAAAATTAGAAAACAAAAATGAAAATGACATGCATCTGTCAAACAGGTGCCGAAAAAATTGGACCTTGGGTGTTGGTGGTGCTCTAAACCGAAAATATTGTTGGAAGCTAGCATAATCAAGATACAGAAATAGTATAGGCAGCATAGGCAGTCTTCAAGGGATTCCAGATCCCTAGCAAACCCAGTCAGTTCCATCAGCATCAGGGGCTTGATAGCTGCTGATCCAGGAATGATTAATTTTGATAAATGTCAGCCTATCAAAAGAGGCACACACTTTGATCCATGACAAACCCTCCAGCAGCACTGAATGTCCGTTCAGAAAGCACATTGGATGCAGGACAGGCCAGTAGCTTGATTGCATATTGAGTAAGTTCTAGCCAGTGGTCCATCCTCAAGACCCAGTCACCCAGTGGATGCTCAGTTGGAAAGGTCTCCAAGTCTACTCTTGCCCCTAGATAATCCTGCACCATATAATGCAGATACTGTCAATGGTGGCTTAAATATAACAGCCCTGGGCGCTAAAGAATTGTTTAAAGGCATCAGTCAGCTGGCCGCCTTCTCCGCTGCTCTTTCTCTGACTGAACGAAGCCTCAGAAACACGTTGTCCAGGAAATGGTAACCTCCCAGGGTCTGAAAAGGCGTTACACAAATTTTTCTTCAAGGCATCCAGAAGATCCAGAAGATGTTTCATCCTCTGCTCCCTCTGCGAAGGCAGGATGAACTCTGAAACTTTACCCTTCTAACGTGGATCAAGAAGGGTTTCCACCCAGTAATGATCCCTCTCCTTGATACCACAAATCCTTGGGTCCTCTGGGTCACTAACAATGACATTGTCAGAAACTACCTCCTTCCAGCCACTACAACTCCTGTGTGTTTGGTGGCCCCGCAGGTCTGCTATCTGCATAAAGGGGCCTTTAGAGGAAAGGAAGTCCTCCTCTTTCTCCCTCTGTTTTGCCTCAAGTGCCCTGTCCATGATTCCACAAAGCATGTGTTCCAGCAGTAAGACTAGCGGGACAGTGTCACTGATACATGCTCACCATCCTTGTGGCCTCCTCAAATGGTGACAGGATAGTGCATGCATCCTTTATCAGAAGCCACTGGCTTGGCGAAAAGAAGCCAAGATCCCCTGAGCCTGTCCTGGTGCCATAGTCACACAGGTGCTTATTGATGGCCCTATGCTGTGTGTGCTGCCACTGCAGCATTGACAATGTTGAGTTCCACCTGGTGGGCATGTCACAAATGAGGCGGCTGGTGGGCAGGTTGAATTCCCATCAGAAGATCTTGTAAGCCTGGATTCCTGGTCAAGAAATGCTGCACCACCAAACTCAGGACGTGTGCCAAGCATGGAACATGTGTCAAGTGTCCCTGTCGGAGGGAGGAGAGAAGGTCGGTGCTATTGTTGCATACAACCAGTCCTGGCTCAAGCTGCCGTGGCATCAACCACCTCTGAGCCTGCCCCTGCAGAGCTGACAGAATCTCTGCCCCTGTCTGGCTCCTGTCCCCTAGAAAGACTAACTGAAGCACTGCATGGAATCTTTTAGCCTGACTTGAGTAGTCCCTTGAACGCTTAGGGAGCACTGCTGGTTCAGAGGACAATTCAGCAGAAGAGGCCATAGAGTAAGAAGAAGTGGAGGGGATGGAGCAGACAGAAGTGGCAGAATTACCCCCAGCTTTTTGGAGGTGTGGTGGCGGAATAAGCTCCAACACTGAACCCTGTCCTGCATCCTTCCTGGCTGCCAGTAGAGTTACCCAGTGCACCGTGAAGGAAATGTAACATCCCTGTTCATGCCTGCTGGACCATGAGTCACTGGCAATGGGAACCTTGCTGCTGAGCGCCCTGTCCAATGAGGCCAAAACATTGCCTTCCACGTGACAGTACAGAGTTGGAATGGAATTACGTGAAAAGAAATGTCTTCTTGGAACCTGCCACTGTGGTACAGCACAATCCAAAAATTCACAAAAGGGACAGAATCGACCAGATGAAAAGGCAGCAGTTGTAGTGCTGGCAATTTGGCCAAGCTAGCATTTAGACGCTGAGTATGTGGATGGCTGGGACAGTATTTTTTTATCTTTCAGCAACTGGGGTAGCGAAATTTGCTTAGTGCAATTAGCAGGTGGTGTATTGTTTGCAGATTGGGTGCAAGTACTTGTGGCACCTATTGCTATACCTTCATTACTCTCAGTGCAGGTTTTTGAGAGGACTTGAAGTATAGTAGGGGTTAAGATCCCAGATGAGGAGCAAGGAGAAGTCTGCATTTTTTTTATAATGTGGGTCTTTCAGGTGCTGTTGCCAATGGACTGCATGGCAGGTCATCATATGTCTTGTCAAGCATATGGTGCCCAAGCAGCTGGTGTTCTGGCCACGCTTGATCGGCTTCAGACAGAGATTGCAAACAGCAACGCTGTGGTCTGCTGCACATGTGTTGAAAAAAGCCCACACCAATGAAATTTTGTAAGTCAGCAGCGCCCTGCACCTGTGGAGCTCTATGGTGTGATGCAATAGGGTGGCTGCCCCTAAGGCGGCCCCTGGAGGACATCCTGCCTCGTTGGAGTTGTGCCTCCTCCTCACTTTCCTCATTTGTTCTCTCAAGCACCCAAGTACAGTCAATGACCTCATCATCCCCTCCCTCCTCATCACTAGAACAAACTTGGCAGTATGCTGCAGCTGGGGGAACATTACTGCTAGTTTCTTTTCCTTCTGTGGCACCCCCTCTCTCTAGACTCACGACTCCTCCATGCATGATGGTGGGGCTACGGAAGGAGTAACTGTGAACAAGGAGCCAGTGGAATAGGCCGCTTTGGTGGAAGGCAAGCTAGTATTAGTCTGGGTGACAGAGGATGAGGAGGATGACAGCTTAGTTATCCACTCCACCAACTCTTCTGCATGTTGTGGCTCAATAACATGACCAGCAGCAGAAAAAAAAGGACAAGCGTGCCCCGTCTTCAGAGGATGCACCATGTCCACGATCACCAATTTTCACTGTAGACACAGAGGCTGCTTGCCCTCTTTTAGTGGCCTGTGAGTGTCTGACTCTCCTTGGTGGCCTTCCGGACATGATGGGGATTTTTTTCCCACACTGCACTACACTGTATCATATACACTGCACTATATACTGTACACTGAATGCACTGTATTATATACTGTACACCGCCTGCACTGTTTTATATACTGTACACCGACTGCACTATATTATATACTGTACACTGACTGCAATGTATTATATACTGTGCACACTGTATTATATACTATGTACACCGCCTGCACTGCATTATATACTGTACACCGCCTGCACTGTATTATATACTGTACACTGACTGCACTGTATTATAAACTGTACACTGACTGCAATGTATTATATACTGTGCACACTGCATTATATACTGTGTACACCGCCTGCACTGTATTATATACTGTACACTGACTGCAATGTATTATATACTGTACACACTATTATATACTGTGTAAACGCCTGCACTGTATTATATACTGTACACCGACTGCACGTTATTATATACTGTACAATGACTGCAATGTATTATATACTGTACACACTGTATTATATACTGTGTACACTGCCTGCACTGTATTATATACTGTATACCACCTGCACTGTATTATATCCAGTACACCGACTGCAATGTATTATATACTGTACACTGGCTGCAATGTATCATATACTCTACACACTGTATTATATACTGTACACCACCCACCACCTGCATTGTATTATATACTTTACACCAACTGCACTGTATTATATACTGTACATTGACTGCAATGTATTATATACTGTACACTAACTGCAATGTATTATATACTGTACACACTGTATTATATACTGTGTACACCGCCTGCACTGTATTACATACAGTACACCCACTACGCTGTATTATATACTGTACACCGTCTGTACTGTATTATATACTGTACACCACCTGCGCTGTACTATATACTGTACACTGCCTGCACTGTATTATATATTCTACACTGCCTGCACTGTTTTATATACTGTAAACTGACTGCACTGTATTGTATACTGTACACTGCCTGCACTGTATTATATATTCTACACTGCCTGCACTATATTATTAATTCTACACTGCCTGCACTGTATTATATATTCTACTCTGACTGCACTGTCTTATATATTCTACACTGATGCACTGTAATATATATTCTACTCTAACTGCACGCTCTATCCACTAACTCAATGTTTTTCAACTCCAGTCCTCAAGGCACACCAACAGGTCATGTTTTCAGGATTTCCATGAGTTTGCGCAGGTGATTTGATCAGTTTCACTGCCTTAGTAATTACCACAGCTGTTTCATCTGAGGGAAATCCTGAAAACATGACCTGTTGGTGTGCCTTGAGGACTGGAGTTGAAAAACACTGCACTAACTAACTTGCCTACTCTATCTCCACTACAACACACTACATACGGCCTTATATAGTGTGGGGCATGGACTTAGCCCCTGAGCCTTGATTGGGTGCCTTTGGCCTTTGGCACGGTGCCTTTGGCCAATCATGGCTCTGACAGTACATTGCGCTGTGATTGGCCAAAGCATGCAGGTCAGGTTCAGGATTTGGCCAGTCAGCAGCCGCCAATGCACTGCGATCTCGCAGTGCATTATGGGGCGCTCGTTGACACGTGAACATCACATATTGAAAATGTGTTAATTAACAAGCTTATATGAGATTTTAGTGAATGTGTTTACTTATACATCAGGGGCCTCTTAGTAAAACGATGGAAACTTGTATTCACCCACTCTCAAACATTCTTTTTAACTTCTGAGTCAGCTTAATTACCTAACCTAGCTGCACTCCAAACCACGCTGGGGGATTCATGACCAGGCCATTTTTTTGTGATACTGCACTGTGCTTCTTTAACTGACAATTGCGCTGACGTGTGACTTTGTACCCAAATAAAATGTATGCCCCTTTTCCCCACAAATATAGCTTTCTTTTGGTGGTATTTGATCACCTCTGCGTTTTTTTTTTTGCGCTATAAACAAAAAAAAGATTAACAATTTAGAAAAAAAAACAATATTTTTTACTTTCTGATATAAAACATATACAATAAAAACATGTAAAAAATCAAATGTATTAATCAATTTAGGCCAATAGGATTGTAGATGCTATAACGTTTGTGAAAACCAAACTATGGGATATTTTTATTTATTTTACTAGTAATGGCGGCGATCTGCGATTTTTAGCGGGACTGCGACATTGTGGCAGACAAATTGGACACCTAACTGAACCTTTTGACACTTTTTTGGGGACCAGTGACACCAACACAGTAATCAGTGCTAAAAAATGCACTCTCACTGTATTAATGACACTGGCAGGGAAGAGGTTAACATCAGGGGCGATCAAAGGGCGTGCTCCAAGGGAGTGCTTTCTAACTGTGTGGGGGGTGGCTTAACTGCAGGGAGACAGAGATCCGTCTTCCTCTCTGCCTTTCCTGTCAACGATTGGTGGGACCTGCTGATTGCCGTGTGCCCAAGATTCTGTGCATGAATTCACGTACAGGTACATCATTTCGCGCAGGATGGCTGCCCTGTCACACTATATCTGTGTGGGGCGGTCCTTAAGTGGTTAAAGTGGTGTTAAAGTGACACTAAATTCTCTTTTTACATCAACTGTTATAGAATGTCAAGCATACCATGGCTTTATTTGTTTTTGTTTTGTTTAAAAAGTCTCCAAAGTTACCATTGTTTTTAGGCTTCTTCTTTGTCCTGTGCATGCTTCCTATCTTCCACTAATACACCTCACTGTTACTAGTGTAGAGTTGTAGAATGCCCTGTTCTATGCATGCTACAGTTCCCATAGAGCTGAATGTGTCTGCATACAGATGTGTAATCCATCTCGGGGGCAAGCAGGAAAGGGTGGCTGTGTTCACATACACAAGTTGGGCATGGAGAACAAATGTAGCCACCCTAGAACAGAAAGACTGAGAATAGCAGAAAAAAACTTGTATTTGAAAGATGAAACAAAGGAAGAGGGATATACTTAAATTGAAATTTAGATTTATTTTCTTTTATAAAAGAAATGTGATCCTATAAAAAGGCCTACCTGTATGTACAGTAAATATCTCCTAAATATGCACCGTTCAAGAGATATTTGCTTTAATAGCCGCTGGTGACTTCACCAGTGCAAGCGCACTGTGCTCTGAATGGACAATGCCATCCATCCAGACCTCTGTGTTGTGGCCGTGACTCATGTGCGGGAGTGATGTTATTGTAGCTTGGCCATTAAAACGGCCAACGCCATGAACCCGGTAGAAAGACTGGGTGAGGATGGAAGCCCCAGGACAGGTGACATCACATTGCTGGAGGGCTTCATCTTAAGGTAAATCTGTCATAATATGCCAGTGTGTGATGCATACTAGCACATTATGACATTATCCTGCAGGGGCCTATTTTTTTTTTGCAGTTTACTACAGCTTTAATCTGAAGTATATATATATTATATACCGTATATACAGTATATATATTATATACCGTATATACTCGTGTATAAGTCGACCCGTGTATAAGCCGACCCCCCTACTTTTGCCCAAAAAATATGGGAAAGCGTATAAGCCTAGGGTGTGAAATGCAGCAGCCAGAACACAGGGACAGGGAGCCAGAACACAGGGACAGGGAGCCAGAACACAGGGACAGGGAGCCAGAACACAGGGACAGGGTGCCAGAACACAGGGACAGGGAGCCAGAACACAGGGACAGGGTGCCAGAACACAGGGACAGGGTGCCAGAACACAGGGACAGGGTGCCAGAACACAGGGATTTTAATGCCAGAACACAGGGATTTTAATGCCAGGACACAGGGATTTTAATGCCAGAACACAGGGATTTTAGCCAGAACACAGGGATTTTAATGCCAGGACACAGGGATTTTAATGCCAGGACACAGAGATATTAATGCCAAGACACAGAGACTGTAGCCAGAACACATAAGGGATGAGTAAGGTAGTTTAGTTTCACATTAAATAGAGCTGTGTTGCTTCTAAGAGTCGTTCTGTGCGTTGTAAGTGTGATTAAACACATTGAAATGTAGAGAATGCTGAGAATGCAGGGAGAGAGCTGAAGCTCTTCACTGAGATCAGGAGGTGGGCGGGACTGAACAGTTAACATCAGCTTGTCCCGCCCACCTCCCGACATCAAGCTGAGAATCTGACAGCTCTCTCAGCATTCTCTGCATTCCAATGTGTTTAGTCACACTTACAAAGCACAGAACGGCTCTTAGAAGCAGCACGGCTCTGTTTAATGTGAAACTACTGATCACCCACAGACACTGACTCAGGTATAAGTCGAGGGGGGTCTTTTTCAGCACAAAAAATGTGCTGAAAAACTCGACTTATACCCGAGTATATACGGTATTCTTTATAATGTCCTTAAATAAACTGTTCAGATGAAAATGTGAACCTCTGCACCTAAGTGTCCCCCCAAAGGCTTAATTGTGTGCCAAATCTGAACCCATCTGTCTCTATAGCTAGTAGAGTAGTTAGCAATCGTTCTACAACCTCATCACAGGCCTGTATGATTGATACAGCAAATAATCTTATCATGCAAAATGGGGAAACCTTTTGTCAGTGTCAGGCTCTTGTGGTACCCCATTTATTAACCACTTGCCGACCGTCAATCGGCAATTGACGGCGGCAAGATGGCTCTGTAACGCGGATCGCCGTCATACGACGGCGGCCGCGTGATCGAGCCTAGTGAGCGGGCGGCAGTTAACGGCTAACTGCCAGCCGTTCACCAATTATTTACCCCATGGTGTTCTCGGACTGTGACTGTTTTCCAAAGGGGTAAAACGTACTATTCTAATAAACGACATAGTTAGTATGTCCGGACACTACTCCAACATCTTGCTAACGATTGATGAGATGATCGATATCTCTGTCTACCCAAGTCTAAACCGTGTGTTAATTCGGAAACCCCCCTGTGAATCCACGTCTCCAAGTGTAAAAGTAGACTTGTCAAATAAATTCCTGTAATATTTCTTATGGCATATATGAGCCCATATTCAGCTCAAAAAGTCGTGTAAAAAACACGACTTTTTC